>JAZBHA010000744.1:0-39808 GCA_037464855.1 Iselma pallidipennis
TTACATGAGTGCCTGACAATAATTCTTACAAGATATGTGACTAGATCCATTTCCTGAAGCATAACATTTACTTTTGCAAAACATATTGTCGCAGTGAAAGGGGTAAACATGTGCATGAGTATGTGTTCGGCTGCGATTTTGTGATATGTTGAGTTAGGACGACTGTATAAAGTGTCCTATAGTTGTTTGTAATGAATTAAGTTCAATAATCACAATTTTTTTGTCACCCGTCTAATGTTATCAGTCGGCTATTGTTATCAAAAAGGACAGGTCCCAATGTGATCATAATAAGCGGCGACCACTGTAATTGTTAATATCTCAAAACTATGAAATATACCTAAGCTTTTCTATGGAATATTTTAAATTATTAAACAAAAAAAGATGTAAACACATTGTTTTTTATAATGTTCGTATTGGAAATACCCAGTTTAGTTGGTTATGTAATAAAGGTGATGTTGATGATGATGATGATAATATTTTAATCCTGCTGGAACTGTTTTGGTTTTTGGTATTACAAATAGTATAGTTTACCAAAAATAGATGACCCACATAATATTGAAATTAACGGTGTTAATCCATTTATATAATTTGTTCTAAAATCATTGAAGCCATCCATCCAAATACCAATTAAATGACTATAGTTACATAATAATAACAGAGAGTTGTATCAACCAACTATAACAATAATAATTGTAAATAAAAATTTTTCTAATATATTTAATATTTTAAGGTAGGTAGGTATGTTTTATATGAAACCACCACACCATAGATTTGTATCGTATTCTATAATAGTATCAACTACAATACATACATACTAGTAGAAAGGCTTAATTTATGTCATGTGTTAACGGTATAAATCTTTGCTTCCAGCTACTACAGATACAGATACAAAAGGTACTAAAGTAAAATAACAGTATGTATATTACCTACACATAATCATAATAGTGATATGTAGGATATTTTCCTATAAATGGCAAACGAGCCTTGAACTTGATTAATACATAAATCTATATAAACAAAATATAAATATATTATACATATACATATAGTAATCATAAAATTGTGTCAGTGAATCTGGGCCATGTTCAATTCAATTGTATCATAATTTAACTAAATACAATTTAAGTATTTTGTTTTTTTTTATAGAGTTTGACAAAGACTTTCCTAATAATATATTAATAATAAGATAACACGTGACTTTTGTCTATAATTAACAATATACGTTTGGGAAAAATGTTTAAAAAATTCTTGAGAGATACATATTAAAATGTTTTTGTCAAAATAATAATAACAACTAATATTCGTATTAGTTGTTATGTCCTTGGACGAGGTAATAATAATTGAATAATACTTCTATTTAATAAAATGCGAAGGTGGAAATTTGGAACTCTATGTATATACATAATAATACTTGTGAAAGTATTAATAAAAAATTTAAATATAATCTTATGTAATCGAATTACAATGAAAATTATTTGTACTATAACTGAAGATTATTAGGTAAAGGTGCGGCTAGTTTAAAAATATTTACTATTTATTAATTCGACCGTAAACAATTACGATATATTTATTATTATTATTAATATTTCAAAATAAAACTGTGAATAAGAATGTGTAATTTGAAAAATATTATTTTAAAGAAGGTAGTATGTATATAGAATGAGAATAACTCTATTTTTTTGGTCTTAACATTTGATACAATTTAAAACTCTAGTTATTTTATTATGGGATTAAAAAAAATTATATTTGAATAGATGGGAGACTAATGCGCATTTAAATTCAGCCTTCGATTAATTTGTAATTCATAAAATACTGATGACTGAATTAACAGAACTCATAAATCCAGTTTTTTGTTTTGTCACTGCTTTTTAAGCTACAATTCTGATTAAGCTAAGATCATATTATATGTTGTCTTCGTTGCCGTAACTCGTGATAGAGTAGAGACTTTTCACACACACCAGGGTTGCCGTCGCCGGCTATTGGTTTGTGGAATATACATAGTTTTTTTTAGTCACTGTGAAAATTAAAGAGATCAACGGTGACGGAAATGCCGGTTTGTGTGAAAAGCATGTGGTCGACTGGCCCTTATGGCTTTTGAGACGAACCGGACATATGACGAGCTTGAGCCACGAACCTGATTATCCTGAGTTAGCTTTGGCTACAATTCTGACAATGAGAAATAAATGCTGTTCTGTTCTGGCTAAGTTTTACCATAAAATTATACTAAATTGACTTACTGCGTTTTCATTATGTAGGTATAATCAATCTACACATATTATTTTATGTAATTATTTTCAATAATCATTTTAAAAAAATTCCAGTTTCAGATAATCTCTAGTTGGTCATCATAACAATGCTACTATCATTATGGGCTTCACGCTTCGGTTAATGCTAGGTATGTATTAACAGATTTCGTTTGTGTTTCATATTAAAAAAAAAAACACGACTTTTGACATTTACATAGATAATAAAAAATCTTGAAATCCTTTATCCAGTTCCGTGTTGTAACAGTTCTAGACAGTTCCTTATTATTTTTTACATGAAATGATTTTTCTCTAGATTGTTACTTTTTGTCGCCCACAGAATAGGCATCTTTAAAATCATAATGTCAAATCTTCTACTTTTCGAAAATTCAGATCCCAAGTGTTATATGTATAATAATTGGCACCGTTATCACCTGAATTCATTAAGATCTGTCAATTGGTACCCATGTTAGCGGCCTTTCGGTCAAAAAGGTTGACAAAAAGACCGGGAGTGGGACACGAAAGCTCATATATATTCTTTGTGAGCACCATAAAAATTTCTAACTTTAAAGGTTTTTTTTAACCTTTTAAAAGTTAGCAAAAAAGAATGAATTATAAAAGTGTAGGTGCTGTGTGTTCTAATAATTTATTAAAGCACTTTTCCCTTTCACTTTTGTTTGAACATCTGAAAATTATTTCAGAAGGATAAAGGTGTAGTTCGAAAATATTAACTAACATCTTCCATTGACATATTGTATAATTTTGCTAACTTAAACAGACGAAAAATGTTATATGTTTGCCGATGTTTTGGTTTGTACTGTTATGTAATTATGCAATAAAATTATTAATTGAAGTAGTATGTAATATTGTTGTTTTGAAATGAGGACGTAACATTTTATAGGACAAGAGTACTTATTATCGAAGAAATTGTAAAACATCCCGTAGAATTCAAATGGTCGTCATCGTCGACAGTCACAATAACGATGACTTTGTTCTTCAGAATCCCATCGTGTTGTCATTCCCTAGTAACAAACCTTTTCGCAGTAACTTTTTCCTCATGAAAATCTACAATATTCAAACTATTCAAATAATTTTGGGGACGGTTGACATTATTAAAAATAAATTGGTGAAAGTTCTTGAAATTGCAGTAATTTCTCATTTGATGTGTAGGTAGTTTTTCCTTTTAATTTTGGTAATTTTTTTTCAGATTACTCATATTTTTCAGTCCTTTCTCTTCTGTTAAATCCAAATGTCTCTGTAGAAATTTGCTTGTGTCCCTCTAATTGAACCAACAATAGTTCAATTAAGTCGTTTACATTATAGTCAGTGTCATTGTCCTTAATTGAAAAAGATTAAATCCAAAAAGCGTTAATAAATAACTATGCTGATACAGTTAACAATAATGTCGGTAACATATATATAGAAAATGAATAGAATTTCCGTTATTTTTCCCCCATCATATCTTTAGTTGATTTAGTTAAGGTCGGTCATGGTTGTTAATTCATTTGATATCTTTCATATTCATGGAAAAAAATGTAGTGTAACAGTTTTTCTGCGTTTTCTTGTTACAGGTATATACCTAGTGGTATCAGTATGCCAATTGTTAGAATGTACAAATATAGAACAAACAGAACAAAGTTCAGACAGTATAAACGTAGCCATTTTAAAAAATAATAATGGAAAGAAAGATGATATAAAAAATTTAACAAATTATGAAAAAACTAAACCAAAGACTGATATTCAAACAACTCTATCAAATCAAAATATAGTTAGTAATAATGATTTAGTTAATGATAAACAAAAAAATGATTCAAAAACTGAAACTACAAACCAACAACAGATTCAAAAAATTGAATCTGACAAGAATAATAATAATAATAGTGATAGAATTAATTTATCTAGATCTATTGATATAAAAAAATATGTTTCCAAAGAATTTCATGATCGTAATAATGTTTATAGTTTACCATTATCACCAGATACGGAAAAATTTAAAAATTATGATCAAGATTACCATTCAACAACAACTTATAAATTACCGGATCATACTAAAAATTTTGATTTTGATTCAGAATTAACAACACCGAAAAGTTTAATTTTTGATAAAAGTTATAAAGAAACGGTAGATAGTGTTGATCAAACTTTAGAACATATCGATTCTGCTGAAATCACTTCCTCCAATTCCAATTCGAATTTAGATTCAAAAGAACATGAAGAAGTTAATTTAGATCAATTGTATGAAAAAACGAAAAACAACAACGATACTGATACGAATTTGGATTATAAAAATTTCAAAAATATCATAAAAAATGATACAAATAATAAAAATTCTTTACATAAAGATTTCGTCATTGAAGAAGGAACACAATTAAGTTTCAATTCGAATTATAATCATACGAAAATGATTGATGAAAAACCACCAGAAAATAACAATAATACTATACTTATAGGAGATCACCATGAATTAACAACAATTAAAAATATTCTATTGACAACAAAAAAAAGTATTATTTTGACAAAACCAACATCAAGTAAAAATAATAGCCATATATCGATTCTAAGTAATAAAATTGAAACAGAAACTGTAAAAGGAATTGATTCAAATCCAATTCCAACAACTGAAAGTACAATTAATAAACATACCAGAAGTATGATGAATGAAACAAATCAAACTAATGAACAATTTGTGCAAGAAAATCAAGTATTTCCTATACGTATAGAAGCACCGACGAATAATTCTGAAATTACAACAACAGTCACTACTACCGAACTCGATCATGATGGAACCACAGAATTTGTAACACAATTGCCCACAACACCAGTTGATGTAACAACTGAATTTTCTACAATTGAAACTGAATTACCAGAAACTACGACAATTACCACTGACATTCCTGAAAGTAGTACAACTTCAACTACCCTTACGACTACTGTTACTACTGAGAATATTCATACTGAGACAATGACGAATGAAATTACTACTGAAATGATTACTACTACTACTACTAGTACTACTGATAAGACTACAACTGAATTTGCAACAGAAATTGATACGATTTCGACTATCAGTAGTAGCGATGATTTGACTCCAACAACTGAAATTAATTGGAGAACTTCTAAAGAATTCACATTCCTAGATAAAACTACAACAACTGAACTACCAATAACTGAAACTGCAACTCTTCCCGATGATAAAATCAATAAAATAACAAAACAGGATGATTCTCTAAGGAAATCAACAACGAGAATCAATACAGATAGTACTGAAGAAATACCATCAACTACAGAACATCCAATAATTGAACTGAGAAATAATCAATTAAATCATACAAATGAAGAATCTATGACTACTGATCATAATTATCCAACAGAATTTAATGATAATATGACAACTTCTGGTAGCAGTGAGATAACAGCTGATCATTCAGATGGTAGTAATAATAATGGGACAGTTGCAGCAATTGCTATTTCAACAGTTGGTGCAGTTTGTTTGGTTCTTCTAGCTGGACTATTGGTAAGAACATAATGAGAAAAGTAATTGTGTATGAAATTGATTGTTTTTTTTTAAATTATATTTCTAGTTTATAATGAAAAAGCGACAAAAACGTTTCAATTATGGCCAAAGATGTAGACCGGTCAATTTAGATGATTATAGTATGGATAATGTATCCGTTTATAATAGTGTTAGACGGAAAGCTGCAATTCGAAGTTCTAAACGATCGTATGGAAATCCAGCATTTGAAGATCCTGTAAATAATAATTTTTTATTTAAATTATAGAAATTATATGTTTTTTATTTTCCAACAGGCATCTATTAGTCATCCATTAAATTTTCCAGCTTTAGGAAAATTTGCTAATAATTTAGATGATATGAAAGCTGAATTTGATGAAATACCACAAATTACAGCCAAAACTAATGAATTACCAGATGGTTGCGATACGAAAAATCGTTATGCCAATGTCATACCATTACCAGAGACACGTGTTTTCTTAACACCTATCGATGGATATCCAAATAGTGATTATATTAATGCGAATTATGTTACGGTAAAGTTTTTAGTTTAACAAAAAGAAAAAACCACTAAAAAACTGATTTTAGGGTCCAAAAAATATTAAAGGTTACTATATAGCCTGTCAGGCACCAATGCAGAATACTGTTGATGATTTTTGGCGTATGATTTGGGAACAACAATGTAAAGTTATTTTAATGTTAACTCATCTGTATGAGAATGGTGTTGAGAAGTGTGTTGATTATTTACCACCATCTGAAGTTTTAGATTGTCATCGTTTATTTGGTGATTATCAAGTTACACTCAAAAAGAGAGAAGTTAAAGATAAATATATTATATCAATTCTACAATTAAAGGTAACAACTAATCTAATAGAATAATAAAAGATAAATAATTTATACAAAAATAAATTAATTTTACCAGAATATGGTATCAAATAGTTGGCGTGAAGTTACTCATTTCTGGTACCTTGGATGGCCTGAAAAAGGTGTTCCATCTGAAGCCAATTCATTAATAGCATTTTTAATTGAAGCTCGTAGTTATATGAAGGCATCATCAATGGATCGGGTAATTATTTTAAATAAATATTTAAATGTGAATAATTGTGTTTTTTTTGTAATTTTCAGAAGGAATTAACTAATGGTGGTTTAACGAATGGTAAAACAACAAATGAAATAAATCCCGTTGTTGTACATTGTAGTCCTGGTACAGGACGGACAGGTGTGGTGATAGCTTGTGATATTGCAATTAGAGAATTTGAACAGACACGTTTAGTTGATGTACCACGAATTGTATATAAAATACGACGAGATCGAGCTAGTGCTGTCCAAACTAAGGAACAATATATATTTATTTATAAGGTAAGTTTATTATAAAATAACTTACAGTAAAACCCTGTTAAACCGTCATCGTTACTAAACGCATTAGCGGGGTTCTACTGTGAAATATTTCTAGAAAAATCAACAAAAATTTGTGTTTTTTTTTCCAGGTAATCAATCTCTATGCAACAAAATTGACCGGCGGTGCATTGGATTCATTGTAAATTTAATTATAATAGATTTTTACATTTTATAATAATGTATTGTAGATGTGTATAGATTAGAAAGCTTCAAGCATTTATTTGTGATATAAATTGTATAGAAAAAGAGATCAGTCTAATCTAAGTTAAGTAAATCATTATTATTTTAAGTAATATCTACTAATTAAAAAAAAATTGTTTATAATTGCTCTCTAACAAGATCACAAAATCCGTTTCTTACCTACCCACCTTCAATTATGGAAGTGTTGTTAATTACCTCTGTTAGGATTTTGAAATATAGTTCTTTGTTAATGCAAAACAGTCTTACCGAAATTATAAATTATTAGTTTAAGTATTATTATTATTATTATTAAATTGTTGAATTGTTGATCTGTTTTAAAGATTTATTATGTTGAATCCTTCCCAAAAAATAAAAATATGTTAGAATATGTTGTTTTTTGTCTTTGGATTCATCTAAATCTCGATAATTCATTAGTGCGTTTTCAAATATACCGGCGAAACCGTCACCGTCGCGCCGGATGCAACGTAATCAAATGAAGGCTTTTACAGGTACGCCGGCGAAGCCCTCAACACACCGGCCGCCAGTGATTACAGGCAATGTTTTATGAACTTTTTCACACACACCGGCAACTTCGTGGAATATATTGTTTCATTAGTCACTGCGACACTCAAAGCCAAGTGGTCGACGGTGACGGCAATTCCGGTGCGTGTGAAAAAGGCTTTTAGCCGTTACGTAAAATTCATTTTAAAGAATAATAACCACCAATTGACGAAAAAAAACTAGTAAAATTTAATTAAGAGTTTTTAGAAGTGTCAGTAGATCAAAATAAACAATTTTACAGTACACCTATAAATACAATACAAGACCTATAATATACAATTATCACACAAAATTTCTTAAATTAACAATTATTTATACATTTTGTTAATATACTTAAAAAAAAAACAACAAATAATAATAATAATCAACCTGAATTAAGACGTTTCTTTAAAGCACAATACGCTAATATTCTCAATACAACAAAATTAACAAATAGAAATGACAAATCACCCCAATAATTACATTGATCTATACCTAATTCACGTAAAATAAGATCAGGCATTTTTAAATGACAATATTCTACATCTTCTGGACATGGTAATGGTGATCGATTAAAACCATATGCAGCTTGCATTAGACCAGCATATGAATAACCCAAATAAGAAATAAACGACATATAATACATTGGACGACTCATATGATTGAAGAGTATAAGGAAACCGGCAAAAACTAGAAGAAATGCTGTAAAAATTGCACCGAAAAATGTTCCATTCTGTAAAATATAAAAGAATATATTTTTGACAATTTTTAATGTTTTATTATTGTGTTACTTACAACAGGATTGGCTAGTGTACCAATTAATAGACCTAAACTTGATGCTGATAGTGATACAAGAATTAGAATTGCTAGTACCATTGTAAATCTTATTAATTCATATGGTTGGTCACTGATAAAATACGATGTTACAGCATAACATAGACTGAATAATATCTGCATTGGTATATCAGTGACAAGAAAAGCCAAATAATAAGTTTTCAAATTGTACCAATTATTGAAACGTTCCTTTTTTAATACTGCCAATTCTGATGGAACTATAATTGAAGTTTTATATATTTTTTTAATCGTTTATACAAGAAAAGAACCCTTACATTTTAATACAGCAGGCATTAATGACGTATATGATAAATAAGAAGTACTAACAATATAATAACCAATATTTATTGTAGTCTTTGATGCATCATTCCCAGTTTTATAATAGTTAAAGCCCAATAAAATACCAACACATAAATGGAGAGCTACCTTTAAGTGCGATATAGTCTAAAAAAATAATACAAATAAATCAATAAAAAAATTTTTTCAACAGAGCCGGTTGAGGAGGGCAATTATTGCACCAGGGCCCGGTTCTTGAACACCCAGCCTACATAACCTTGATGAAAAACAAAAGTCTCTGCATATTTTTAGATTATATGTGGTTTTGCCCCGGGCCCCGTGAAATTTCCAGCCTTCCAACCAGCCTTGCTACTTGTTTTTATAAATTCTTAATTAATTACCCAGTCTCGATATGTTTGTATTAATGCTCGATTAATTAAAACCATAAATCGGAACCATTCAGATGGCGTTTTGTTTGATCCGAGATTCTTATCAAATGGTTGAATTTGACGGTATTCTTTAGTATCTTCTTTTCTTATAACTAGAATTTATTATTATAATTATTATTATTATTATTATTAATGTAGTGTTATTAGATTATTGATTAAATAATAATTTTTACTTTCATGTAATGGTCGTCTCCAATTATTTTCAGTTGAATGTTTTGATAAGATATCAGTAAAATTTCCATATTCACCATTAGCGACTTCTAATACTACAAAATAGTCCTTATTATTTTTTATTACGAACATTTGATTAATAATCCGAGGTATTCTAAAGAAAGTCTGCGTCTCCGTCTCCGTCTTCGTCATCGTGACAATGACTTTTTTGACAATTCTTTTGAGCAAGGCTTCATCTTCGTCTTCTGAGTTGACGAAGACGGAGACGTCCTTTAGAATTCCTCGGAATAGTTATAAACCTTACAATAATCAGCAGGATTATGATATTGTGGACAATTTAAGCCGGCTGTTGCTAAATAATCAACAACATTCAAACTAGCTCCTTGATAAATACATTTGCCTTCAGCCAAAACATAAACATGATCAAACATTTCAAAGATTGTTGCACTAGGTTGATGTATTGTACAGATAATTGTTCGGCCAGCTCGTGCGAAATTTTTCAACATACTTATACATTGAGATGATGATAAACTATCCAATCCACTGTAATTTTTAGGAAATTCAAGAAAATTATTTTATATAAATTAAATAACGTACAACTAAATTGTTCAGAAAACCGGACGCTTATATCTGAATATACAGTAGACCCCCGTAAAGCACGAGGCGTATACGTTACGCACTACATGAGCTCATGTGATACGAAACCCGTGAAGTTCATAGATTACATGGAAACATTTATTAAAGATTGGAAGAAAATAGAGAAAAACCTACTTTTCAAATGATTTTGGTTATTTGGCTTTCGGATAATCGCTGTTCCAATGTAATTATAAGGCGATTAGATCTCATGTAATTTTCCCGAAAAATTTGAAATTAGCCAACCAAAAAAAAAGCAATTATTCATTCATAAAATGTCAGATAATGCGATTATTATTATTACAAAATTAATTAGAATTTTTGCTAGAAAATATTTCCTTCTTATCATCTCTACTCTTTGATCTCGAATGGTAACTTTTGGCATATTCCTCACTTGTAAAAATAAACACACAATTATCAAATATGATTTAACAGAATGTGTGTGTTTTTGATAAGTTTTTGTGATGAACTTGACATTATTAATTGGCACAAAACCTAGATAGATAAACATTAGCATAGGAAAAAAATTAAGCATTTTGTGCTTTACCAAATGGGGTAATTAACAAAGTTACTTGGTAAAGCAAATCAAGAGCATTTTTCTGAAAGTAACTTATTTATTAGTATTATCAGATATTATAAATTTAATGGACAATTGCTGATTAGAAGAGCTTTTCAGAATCATATCATGGCTCAAGGAAAAAAACCTATTATCAGTCATCCTCAAATCGTTAATTCCAAAAATCCGTAATTTTATAGTGACTACTTATCAATGGCGTAACAGCAAATTTGTGGCCTAGAGGCAGAATTTTGAAATGGACCTCTTCCCTATATACCTAATATATGTTTTACTACAATATGTTTTAATCCACTTCTAAAATCAAGTGGGTCCAGTGGACCCTTATATGCCTCACGGTAGTTATGCTACTGATACTTTATTAAAAGTTACACTTCCAAAAATTTGGTTTTTCAACGTGAAATAGATTGCGATAACTTTTAGCACATAAATTGCAAATTTCTCTTGTGGAATTTGGACCCAATGTCAAGTTCAGTAGAGTAATATCATAAAAACACATGTCATTATAATTAAAATTTAGCCTAGAGGATACATTATCGTTATAGATGATATTTATTTAATAAAAACTGTTTCTTACGTTGTTGGTTCATCCAGAAACATCACAGGTGGATTATCA
Source organism: Iselma pallidipennis (assembly GCA_037464855.1). Taxonomy (NCBI): domain Eukaryota; kingdom Metazoa; phylum Arthropoda; class Insecta; order Coleoptera; family Meloidae; genus Iselma; species Iselma pallidipennis. Next base: position 11,426 of record JAZBHA010000744.1, read on the forward strand.
ATCAGTTCTAAAGCAATAGAAAGACGTTTCTTTTGACCACCGGATAAATTCTCACATCGTGTCGATTTAGCAGTCAATAAATGTAAAGTATCCAAAATATCATCAATCTAAAGTCAAAGATTTCCATTAAAAATTAAAAACATACCATTTTGTATTATTGAATTTTTACCAGGAATTGTTTTTCTTTTTTAGAGATATGACCTAATTTCAAATCAGTGGCCATATTCATCATTTCCGAAACAGTAAACAATGATGCTAGATGATCATCTTGTAGTATATAGCAAGATTCTTTTTTATATTGTTGAGAACCGGACTTTTCCGGTGAACTTCCTGTACTATTTATTTTACCTTTGACACCTTTAACACTGAAACAGGAAATTTTTTTTGAATCATATGATATTAATAATAATCATCTTCCTTGTCTAATGTTTTTTTTTTAAAATTTTATCAATATCATATATTAATTAATGGAGGAGACATGTAAAATTATTATCGTTTTGTCAACTTTAACCTTAATGGTCGAATTTATATGTATATGTATATGTATTGTATCACGTTTTCATCCATAACACAAATTTCTACGTCTGTTGAATACCAAAGTCTATATAAGAAATCATTTATTACGTAGCTTTAGGTTTTTTGATATTATTCTTATTAATAATAATTATTATTAATATTATTTATTTTGGATTTCAATAACAAAATAAAGACATAAATATGATTGAAGTATGAAACAGGAAGATTATTATAATATAATATTATTATTAGTAAATATGGAAAATTCCATTAAAGTTCTTCTTCTATTGTAAAATCTAAATTACAATCAAACATCCTTTGGACCAGTTTCATAATCAACTTTAAATTAACTTTAATTTTGAAAGCACACACACTGTAAGAAGCCAATGAACGTGTCTAAAGACATACAATAGGTTTTAATGACGATTAAGTGCTTAATTCTCATTAAAACTTGTCGTATGCTTTGGTCTTAATTTGGTCTATCTATTTTTAATATAAATTTTAATTATCTAAAGGATTAATTGCCACAAAAGAGCTTTATCCATGGAGATAATAGTGTTGTTCTGTGGTACAAAGAGTTAGCTCAATGACAACATTAACTCGTTTCCTCTTTTGCTAAAAAAACTTAGCATTAATCCTGCGGAGAGACTCTAGGTTCAATTCATTAATCTGAATGTAATATGCAGGTATATTGTTGTACATATTAATAATATTTCAGAACCTATATTATTTTTTCATTACTATAATGTATATGTATTATGTAATTAGCTAAATATAATTAGATAATAACTGAGAAATGATGATGGGAATTTTATTTAATTAATGAAATTTTTGATAAAAATACAATAACTTACTGAAAACCAGTTAATATGTTTAATAAGGAAGTCTTTCCAGCTCCAGAAGGACCGATTATGGCTGTTAATTCTCCAGATTTGAATTTCCCAGAAATACCACCAAGTATTACTTTTTTCTCTGGAACATCATATTAAAAATTAGGTATAATAATATTACATAATTGTTTGAGTGGCAATATATGGCTCATCTCTATGCATGCAATACATGCCAAGCTCCTAAATACAAGCCGAGAGAAACAAATTAATAGTTCAGCCAACTTTCGAAGAATCTTAATCAAATTTTTACACAAGTTGGGCTAATAAATTTAAAACTTGACTTGAAAAATTTCATAGAAAAAAAATTGCAAAAAAGGTCATTAACATATGTATTAGTTGCGGAATTTTTCGCACCTGTATTTGTAGAGATGATCGCTAGCTAGTATTCACAATGTTAATAAAACATATTCTTGTTTGTTTTTTTTTTGGTACAAATTAATTAATTTCAATCAAAACGACTTGTCAAGGTTTCGAAAGAAGCCAATTTTGACCTTCATCATTAATTTTTTCAATCAATTAATGTGCATAAAAACCTATTCAGACCATTGATGTAATTTTCTACAACCAAAAGTGTGTATAAATAAAAAAAGTAGCTTTCATTAAGTTTAGAATGAAAATAAAAACATGAAATTTGAAAATTCCTTATTTTTAAATAATTTGCAATGACTATTAGGTCTGATGATGACCAGCCATGTAAAAGCTGGAACCGGTCGTATTTAAAAGGAAAAATGATAATATACAAAGAAGAGGTTGTACAATTTCCGCATTCTTTTAAAAATATTCTTGAGGAAAAAAACATTATTATTTTCATTCTTCTAGGCGTGCGTTTCTAACAATTTTAGTTCTTGTTGCACTGTCTCAAACGCTTTTTTTCAATGATAACACCGTTTATAGGAGATATCAAAGTTTTTGAGGACAAGTCAGTCAACAATTTATCTCTGGTTATTAATATTGTTGCAGTATGTAAAGTTGTTCTTTTTAGTTAGAATATTGAATATGTATTTCCTAGTGATGTTTGACTGGACTCAACTTATTTTCGAAAAGCTTGAGAACCAACGTGCAAACATTGGAAATATTACCCTGTGTTTAGTGCATTTCATATTTTTATCTCAAATTTCTATGGATTTGCTACCAGAAAAACAACCAATTTGTATCATAATGATTCTTAAAATGAGACGGTATTGCAGCTAAACTTCTTCTCCGTTGAAGAAAGCTTTTGATGAACCCTTCACGTTTATCCTTAATAAAAATTTTGTTTTCATTTATACCTTCATATGAATACAGTAAAACTCATTGGTTCGTTATAACGGTTATTTGTTATAAACAGATCATCTAATGAAACTGTCGACACAAAAATACTCCACCCTCTACTTTTTTAATGGACATACTGTTACATAAAGGTATTTATCTTTCAAGAATCGAACGTGAGATATTCAAAGTTGCACTGATTTTGTTTGTCTCCTCGATTTTTGAAGTTTCCTCGAGAGACTTTCGTTCGTTATATCCGTGAAAAAATTGCACTAAGCAAAGGGAAGTTGAAATTTGTACGCTATAGCCGTGCATTCGTTATACTTGTGATCGTTATGACCGAGTTCTACACTATTTGAAAAATAATTTAAATATATTAATTACAAAAAAAAAACATTCATAGTAAAGTTATTGACCTGCTATCTTGTACATAGAATTATAAAAGAAACATAAATATTTGAAATTGACAAAGCTAGGATTTAAAGGAATAATAGAAAAATAATAATAATAATGATTTATCATAACTTGGTAGTGGACCCGTTTCGGATTAAGTCATCATCAGCATCAGCATCAGCGTGTTAGAGAATACATGTGAAATTTTTCATCAAATCTGTTTGTTTGGGTCAAAAATCAACTTATGTTATGAAATTTTCAACGTCACGATTATAAATGTGATTGATTGTTTTCAAATTAAACATTTCTTATCAATAATTATTAGAATAATCATCTGTGAAAAGTTATTTTTACAGATGATTCTAACTAGAGTAATCAGCTGTGGTGATTTTTTTTTGACCGGGGCTATTCCGCCCATCACAAATGTTTTTGGTGTTATGTTTTTCTGTTACGCAAATTTGAACGTTATCATCGATTTTAGACTAAATATTATATCAATTTAATCACGATAAATACTCAAGGTACGATCATTAGTCTATGGAAAAGTTCGCATATATTAGTTTGAATGAAACACCAGAGCTATATACTTCAATCTTTATTACTATTTCATCAGTGTTAGTTCACCATTTTGATCAGATCTATCGTAAATATTTGTTGAATATTGCATTACGTCCACCATATTTTTATCAATTTTTATTTATTTCAAAGGTACTGAACCCAAGTTATATTGGCGCGCTTTCGGATTTCACTCCTTTTTGTGGTTGATGATAATTCAAGAACATTAATATTTTTGGCCGGATAGGAGTATATAATTAATGATAAAAATCTGTTCCTTTTACATAAGCAACAAATAAACAGTGGAGCAAAAAAAGAAAATATACATATAATATGTATTATATATAGTACCCATAAATTAACCACAATTATTTACATTCAATAATCAGAAATAATTAAAGTCAAATAGAATGAAAACAGCATTTATTATTACTCGTATTGAACATTATCGAGTGTACAATTCATACATAATTCAAGTTGTCCGAAGTCTAAATCAAAAAGGCAATTTTTTTCTATTATATCATAATAGTAACATTGTCTATGAATTACATGTAATTATAGGAAAAAATTATAGTAAATATCCCATTTGAGAATCAATTTTTCTCATGAAAATAAACGACATAATAACTACATCACCATCTTATCAAATCAAAAGATTTCAATTTGTGATAATTTTTAGTTGAATCCATTTTTCTTAATTTTGCTAACTATTTAACTCTTTATTTGATCATTATTAGATTAAAACTTATCAATCTTTATCAGACAATAAGTTGAACAAATATAAACTTATCAGTTTCTACTGAATGCCAAAAACAATGTGATTTCTTTAAAACTGAAATTACTAAATCCTCAAGGAAGTCTAAAAATCAAACGATGATTTAAATAAAACTAACTCATCTTATGCTTCTATTTGTGTAATAATGATTCACCAAAATACCAAATATATGTACATCTATTAGCTAGATTTTGATTAGAATTTATGTTACACGTAGTTGTATCCCACGTTTTTTTTATTCAAACAATAAAGATACAAAAACAAAAATAAACACAAAACAATTTAATAATTGAAAGAGAAAAAAACAACAAAATTATTGTTATCAATAATTGTGGAATTGAATGCAAAATTTCCATCATAATATTGAAATATTGTCATTTAAATCGCATATCAGGGTCATGATTAATTTGTATTCTTATTTATTTTGGAACAATTTAGTAATTTTTCGAAAAAAAAAAGGAAAAAATATGTACTTGGGTGGTTCACTCTTGTTATTATTACCATATTTTTAGACTTGACTGCTAACCACAAACCTTGAACTCACCAATAACTAGTTTGTTGCAATAGTTTTTTTTTTCGTTTTTTTGCACGAACTCAAATATATATATCAGCCTTTATTGAATTTTATTATGAAATTTTTGGAATTTCACTTTCTTCTAGTTCACTTTTCAAGGTGAATCAACTCAAAAACCTTTACCTTAAAAATTCTTCTACTAATATCCAGCATTTGTCTAGTCATTTATGACTTTTTGTTTAATTTTTTTCACTTATATAGGTAGGTATAGGAGTAGAATTTTTGATAACTCACCTGTTCGATTTTTCGTTGTATAAACAATATTTTCGAATTCAATATCGATAGCTTTATTGGTGGGTATTTGAAGGAAAATGGCCTTTTCTGTCATTTTTTCCAAATATTAATAACCATTAATGCTCACTAACTAAAATATTACTTGAAACTACTCATCAACTTTTATCCTTATCGGTATTAAGTTTTCAAACGAACTAAATAGTAATTTATCTATTACTGTTCTGAAAAACAAATAATAATAAATACACGCACTATTTTGCTACTAGTTTGATGTCGTCCATCTGTTTTATTAATATTTATATTGTATTGATAACCGGCCAACTTTTATAGTTTGATGCTGTTCGTTAGTAGATAGAAGTCTGGACTACACGGCAGTTTCAGTCTGTCAACGAAATAACTTTGTTGTCCGTGAATTTTAGGAAAACACACAAATCTTATATGTATAGCTATAGTAGATGATGATTGTTTATTTCACGTTTCCCAACTTTTTCGGTTTGATGGCTGTTGTTCATTTGAAACTTTTCTGTTTACTATTGGCAGTGGGAGCACTTATAAATTTATCGTCATTATTAATTAAAAACCACGTGAAAAAATTATCATTCTGATATCATAAAAGTTCAAGGATTTCACAAAAAGCAAATCATCATCAACCATTATAACAGTTTTACAGGGTAGACCGAGGCTATTCCGCCCACTTTTGATTTAAAGCTGGAAAATGTCCTTTCATCTATTATACTGTAGTATTTCCTCAATTTATTTTATTTTTTTTTCGTTAAGTAATCTCATGTGTCTCGTATGTCATATAAGAATTTGATCTATTTTACTGTTTCAAAAATCTGAATAGTCTTTAAAGGTAATTTTGGACGTTTAACAAACGTATTCAAAATGCGATAATTTTGAAAAAATGAGAGCTAATATCGGGCACCATTGAAGGCTATTTCTCTTCAGGCGCTTATCATTTCAATTATTATGATTGGTATCTAGTAGTAATTGTGCTGAATTGCAGAACAGGGATATTATCAAAATAGTCAATTTAATAAATATTAATGTAGTTGCTGGTTTTTTGAATTGTTTCCAAATCTAAAATTATACTACGTTTTACGTTATCGCTTACGTTATTATATGATTTATTAGTTTTTTAAGAAGGTTCATTCATTCGCAACATATGTTTGCGATGCAATAAGATCAGACATAGTTACTTCGAGGATTTACCACATACAAACAATAATTGATAAGACAGTAGTGGACGGAATCGCCCCATTTTTCAATAATATGTTCAACGAATATTTACGACAGATCTGAAAAAAAATAGGAGTAGTAAATAAGGAGGAAGTACCTATATATTATTATATTTTGAAAATTTCTTAACCGCTGATAATAAATTAGCCTTGATACATATTAGGTAAACTCTGCTGTTGGCATTTTCCATAGATCGTACCTCGTATAAATACTATTGGGGGCTATTAAAATTCATTTACTTTAAAGTCGATGATTGCTTATTGTAGTGAATAGTTGAAGTAGTATTGGGGGGATTTTGTTACATAACGCTAAATGATAAACAAAACAGTTGTACCCGTTGGGCGGAATAGCCCCAACCTACCCTATAATGCTTAAAGAAATTATTAATTTAAAAAAAAAAGTTGCAGATTGACGGTATACAACTTACTAGAAGTGCTTAAAAGTATTTTTATACCAAGGACAGTTTTATATTTTTGGTATATCTGTGATAAATATATACGAGTACAGTAAACGCGTAGAATTATCTATTTATTGTTAAAATTACCTTGTTTTAACAAAATCACGTTATAAGAATAAATTAGAATTGACGTCAATTTGTAATTATTGATTTTTAGACAGCTTATCATACCACAAACAAGTTGGAAAAATTATTGCTTAAGAAAGGATTTGTAGGCCATATGGAAATATAGAAATGAAATACCCAACATTCAACATCTTGTCATGGGTCGAACTGGACAAGCGGGATATAGGGAGATTTCCCCAGTGGAAAATTAGCCTTTGGGAACTAAATAGCGTTTGGGCGCCACTAATAGTCTTTTAAAGCCTTTTTTTCAGCCGAATACATGTTAAATTTTAAATGGTACATACATCTGATCGTTGAGAAAATTTTTTCAGATTTACGTTTATCGTCATATAAGCGAAAAATTATCTTATGAAGAAAAAACCTTTTACGACATTGCTCTATTCGCTTATCACTATTGCCTTGTTTTGGTACTACTATGAGACAGGTCAGTTTAAACAAAATATTATTAATGAAACAAATATTTTATGTTGTCTCGAATCTCGAAAAACACATCACAGCATCACAGTACTACCTGCTCAAACAAATTATTAAAGAATAGAAAAAAAGTTGTACGTGAGAATTGCAACAAATTTGCAGTACTTATGTTCATATTTGTGTACAAATATGAACATAAATAGCTACTTAGATTAAACAGAACTTAAGAATGTTATAAATTTATTTGTTTGTAGATGTCCGGCAAGTTTGGAACTAATTGACAAAAACAAGTTTATTCTTACAATTAGTAGGAGAAAAATGATACTAATATTGGATGAAAGTCCGTTCCAATGGTCGTCGGAGATGTACCTAAATGGATGTATTCCGATGTCACCTATTGGTCCATTAGAAGAATTTATATACTGGTACTTTCCTCTAACGATAAGTCCATCTTTGACGACCACTGAGGAATCTTCCACACTACGGCGGGAGATTACATGTTCAAGTTGAGAAGAACTTTGAACGGGACTGTGCGAAATGGACTTCTAATGAAAGTAGAGAGTTTGGATTAGCATAACTTCAAGCTGACAGGAGCGTGTTTTTGTATTTCCGCTAATATTAAACATTTATTCAGACATTTTTCAGGGCGCTACTGTTGCAAAAATCATGAATCTCGTAAAGACGTTCTGTGCACAGGGGCGCCTACTGGATAAACATGCATAAAAATTTTACAGAACCAAAGGGTTAAAACTGAAAATCAAAAAAACTATTATGGGGCTCGTGCACCTCCACTACTTCGGTGGGAAATTGCGTCACTTCCTCCACCAGATAATTATGGTGGGAAAGTGGTCTCCAAGTTTTGAACCATTTGAATCAATAGAGTGCTTAGAAATATAAGCACTTTGTCAGGTCAATGGGTTCAAAACTTGGAGAGCCTACTTTCTCACCCTCCACGGAGAAAATGACACAATTTCCCCATCGAAATGGTAGGAGTGCACGAGCCCCAATGATTCAACATTGTAAAATTTCTATTTTATCTATGATTAACGTAGGAATTTTAAATAAGAAGTCCAAAAAAACCCGAAAAGTATATTCTATTCTAGTATCTATTACTGGGACGACTCGTACATTTCGCCTAAAAAAACGATGAACACATGAAAGTTAATAGATGAAAAACATGGAATAATATGGGTGTGGAATGATAATTTAAAAGTCTAAAATTTTCAACAACGACGAAGCAGAACAGAACGTGTAGTGGAAATATTGTGGTAAAAAGAAATAAGTATATTAAAGGTCATTCAGGATAAACATAATTGTTCTAATGACGAATCCAAAACGACAACACAATTGTGTGTTTATAGTGTGCAAAAAATTCCAGAACAAACCGTAGCATTTTACAAAAACTAATAATAACAAACAATAATATATGTAAATTTAAAGAATAATAAAAATAATAAGAATAATAACAAAAAGTATTTATAATGCAGCTTCTTATTTTCTGTAGAATGTTTATTATATAAATTTCCAAAAATATAGTGTTCCTAGAACTATTATTTTTTTGTTCTTAGAATAATGGATTACAATTATTGAAGGCTGTAGAGGTAGGGATGTGATTATATAAACCATAATGCCAATATTTGAGGGTTTTCGTACGACTTTCAATCGAGGAGTTAAAAATTTGAAAAAAATTACTGAAACGCAGATATTAGAGTTCATTTCAAATCACGCGAATCTGAATCACCCCAAACCTTTTTGACGAATTTGATTGGTAGGAACTAGATTGATTAGGAAGCAGTGTGAAGGGACAGGTCGGCGACTACATTGTTTCTTATGGATGCTCGAATCATCGTCAGTCAGATTTGGATTGATTCTGATTAGCTTGGTCTTAGAAACAGGTCGCTTGTATTTTCAACAAGATTCAGCAAATGTATATCACATGTTGTAGACAACTTCAGGGTCCTGAGGCGCAACGACAAATATTATATTAGCACCTATAACGGGAGGCTCAGAATGCACCTTTACCACTGGTATAACGGGTTTTGAGAGCAAGCCTTTCAATTTGACTTTCCTCTAATTCTTCTACTGCCCTTAAGTTCCAGAGGCAAAGGTGCAATATGAAGCCCTTTAGTTCATTAGTAAGTCCTTTATGTTAATCTGGCATGGTCAACTTACAATTAGATAAGGCAGGTCTTTTCTTGAGACTACTACCATTTAACTTCCTTGTCCTCAATGTTTATTCTTTGAAAACCCAAATAGAAAAACCAAACCTCAGAATTTCTAACCAAAAGATGAAGAAATTTCTCATTTTAAGGCACAAAGAACCTTGATAAAAATTCTAAATAAATTTGTTGTATAAAAAGAAGTCGTTTCATTTGAAAATCCGAATTCAATATAAAAATGTTAAACTTGTATTTAATTAATTCATTATTTATTTTTAGTTTAATTAGTTGTTCCGCTATACAGAATCAACAAATTAATGGCAACGAGTATTTGTCAAATTATAATTTAAATCATGGTTTGAAAGGTAATTCTGGTTTGTTAGATTTCCATCAAATCCATCAAGGTCAGAAAGGTTTGCATGATCTGAACAATCAGAAACAACAATATACGATAAATAGTGGGAATCAACAACATAATAATCAACAAGATGGTTATCATGAAAATTATAATCGTAAAAATGATGGTCAAAATGGGTATCATTTTAATGAAAAATCCGGTTATGCGAAAGGTCACCGTACAAAAGGACATCACAAAATTCATAAATTAGATGAATTCAAAAAGAACAAGGAATTTTTCGATGAAGATAATGATGAAAATCATCATGAAAAACATGGAGGATATGAAGTCAAAACGGCTGGCCACAATGGACAATTCAATAAAAATGGATATGCAATTCAAAAATATTTAAACAATGATTATGGGTTGCATGGTGGTTTTGATAAATACGCAAGAAATTTCGATGATACCGGCTATAGGAAATCGAAAGGTTTGAATGAAAAATTTAGAAATAATCAACAACAGTCTAGGATCAATGGTAACGATAATTACAAAATTTACATCGATAAGCAATAATTAACTTCTTTATACAATAAAACCTGTCTTTAACGGAAAATTCTGCTAGTCCCTTGATATGTGTAAGGCAAACAAGTGCACCTTTACGGAAAATTTCTCCGGTCCCTTAATATTCCGTTAAAGACACGTTATTTAACATAATTATTGTTATTCTTGTCAGTTTTTCTAATTAAAAATAATTAAAATTGTAAATAATGTATTATAAAAATATAACAAATTAATTAATTAATTTCTAAATGAGCAATAATTTACTGTTCTAATATCGTATAATTAGTATCTCTACCACCGTCAATATTGAATTTATCACCAATTAAATGCCATAAAGCATAGACTTGTGGTGAAAATGAACATTTCTTATTTAAAACTTTCCATCCTAATGGTAATTGACAACAATTTTTAAATATATCAAATATTAACCATCTAGTATCTGTATCGCATAATGTACTTGAACATAATTCCGAAATTAATTTGAATGCCATTGATTTCATAAAAATAATAAAATCATCATTTGTACGACAACCATCACGTATCACTTCTAAAATAAATTGACGACAATTTTGATTACAATGAAGAAATGTATATAATTCTGGTATTGTATGAAAATTTAATATCGGTTTCGACATTAAATAATCCGTTAATGGTATAAACATGTTATCTAATGGTTGTGTTAATATTAATGCCATTCGAGCTAAGAAAATACTCGCAAAATTATTCATTTTTAAATTATCTAAAAGTGCTGTACCTTTACATACAGTTTCAATAAAACGTAACCACAATATTGGATCTTTACTCGATTGTTTCGCTTCTAAATGTGAATAGAAACGTGATAGAACATGACAAGAAGCTAAACGTATCTCTTGATTATCATTCGATAAACCTAGTATTGTTAAACTTAAACCACCTCTATGTACAAATTTATATAATTGACCAACATTTTCTGGTGCTAATAAATTACTAAATAATGGTAAAAAGAAATCTAAATCATACGCATCAATACTGGTCGGATTTGAAATTGTTGTAGTTATTGTTGATTCTTGTAGATTATCAAGAATATCACCCATTTTCGGTTGACGCCATAAAACTTTACCAATATCAGCATGAATTGAATAGTAATTGGCAGCTGCTGTACCCCACAGAAATGGCTTAAAATCGTAGAATTGAGTTTGCTGAGAATTGCCTTCATATCTACAACAATAATCAAAATATTAATAATTGATCAATATGTTTAATCAAAACGTACTGTTTTAATAAATTTAAAATAATTCGATCCGATGATGCTCTAGTACCATAATATGCTGATAGTAATATTGGTACATGTTTTCTTGTCATACATTGTGGGCATTTTTCTGATATGATTGTCCATAATTCCAATAATATCTCACGATCTTTATTATCAAAATCAAGTAAAACATCTAGAAATTTTGAATGACTTGTCATCATTTCAAAGATTAATTCAATCGAATTGTCTTGGAAGCATATGATAATTTTTTGGAGAATTTTCAATAAAACAACAACCTCACCAGAAATTCCATATTTTAAACAAAATTTCACGAATTGTTGAACACTTTCATTTCTATTAATCGATGTAAAATCCTCAATTATTTTAATATCAATATTTCGTAGAAATCCATAGAAAATTTCCGAAACTGTCACGATTTTATTTTGGTCGAATTCTTGTTTGAATAGATTCATTTCAAGATAAATAAATGTTAGAATCATATTTGATAGAATTTTTGGTGTTTTCTCCAATTTCATATAAACTCTATTCAATAAATATACATGAAATATTTCAGTCACTTCAAATTTTTGTATTGAATCACAAAATTTCTGCGGTACAATCAAATAACGATCAATTAATTCACCAATTGGTTGATAGAAATTATGGAAATGTTGATTGGCTTTATGTGGTTTTGCTAAAATCTTTAATAGAGTTGGTTGGAGTTTGTCGAAGATTTGATTCAATAAATTTCCACGATAAACAATCACCAATTCTAATAGACTTAAAATGAAACCGCGTTTCTCACAAATTATATCCAGATGTTTTTCAAAGATTTCAAAAAATCTTGGATTCGTTTCCAGAAGGAATCGACACAGTAATAAATTCTGTTTGTTATATTCATTTAAAAGTAGAATCGTTTCAACTAAATCACATGTAATTCCTTGGATTGTATCTGGAAAAGTTTCTAAATAATTTAGAAAAGCTGCAGAGAAATCGGATAAATCTGAACAATGTTGAGTTTGTGATAAATTTATAAAGAATTGACATAATTTCTTGATAATTGGTTCTGGCAACGGTTCAATACAATTTTTCGATGACGATAATTGATTCAAACAATAAATAAAAACATGTTGACAAGCCAATATTGATTGAGAATTATTATTAGGCATTTTCGTAAGAATTTTCCAACAATCATTTTGATTTATATTGAAAAGTTCAAAGAATTCATAAGAAATTTCATAATCTTTCGGTTTTTTTAAATGTTTCTTGATCATTTCGAAGATAATTTTCTGGAAATCAATCAAATATCCAGTTAAATCGTATTTGTAATCTTTCAAAATTCGAACAACATCAACGACAAATTGTGTACAGAGATTTTTCGGCTTAAATAGAGTAAAATTATTCAAAAATACCGGATTTTTAAACAGTGATAGGAAATATCTATCTCCAATAACAGTTCCATCAGAAAATATAGTTTTAATTAATAGTGTTGCATGATCAATATGTTGTTTTTGAAGTAAATTGAAATTTGTTAAATTATTCAAATAGAAAATCGTCATTTGTAACAGATTTAGTTGAGAATCTGGATAATATTTCAAATTAAAATCAGTAAGAAATGTTTCAAAATTGTCCTCGAAGAACTTTGTCGAAAATTGATGAAAGAACTCCAACATATTTTTCGAATGATTTAAAACAATCATTTGGCCATTATACCAATTTCCAAAATATTCAACTAGTGATATTGATACAAATTCAAGTTTTGCGAAATATTCCCAATAGATTTGATTCAAATGGCACAAATTCAAAACAACAAAATTCAAATAATTCTTTAAACTTGTAGTGATTTCATGATTCGTTAAAAATTCCTGCAAAACTAGTACTGGTGATGAGACTTCAGAATTTTTCGAATCCAATTCAGGACTTTTTCGTAATAATTCAATTAAAATCCGGACGATTTTCTCTTTGTATTGTTTTAAATTCAATATACCATCAATCCAAATATTGATTTCTTCAATTCTATTATTGAAAACTCCGGTATTTTCAAATAATCTATGTAGAACATTGAGTGATTCTTGATCATGTGTTTCATAATAAATTTTACAAATTGCTATTACAACAATTTCAAAAATTTCATTATTTAATTGAAATATTTCTTGATTAAAATTCAATAAAAATCTACACACTTTCACTAATAAATGATTCAATTTCGTTATATCCGAATCAATTTGTAGAATATCTAAAACGAATTTCTTTATATCGATATTATTAGTTAAACTATCCAATAATTCAGGTGCTAATATTTCATAATTATTCAAGATATCGAAAGCAATTTCTAAATAATCAATTTTTGTTATTGAATTCGTATCATCGTTATCGATTTGTTGCCAATTTGTTAAAATTAACATAGCATTTGGACAATTTCGTGCTATATAATCCATAATTCGATCTTTTACAATTGAATAATCTATATGTAACCAGTTTTGTTGGACATGTGTTAAATATATCGATACAGATTCTAACATTTTTTTTACCAATTTCAATGTTGTAAATTTAATTATTGGTATTTGGAAATGTTCGTCAGAAATTAATGTTTTTAGAATTGGTAGAGGAAGAACTAGAACTGTAATGATGTGTGCAAGCTGAAATTATATCAATTTATTAATTTAAAAATAAAGATTTGTGTTTTTTTGAATTACTCACCTGTTGTGTATCTAAATGATTTACAGCAAATTTTATACAATCTGGTGGTAGTTCGTTTAAGAATTTCTCAGCAAATTCCATTGTTTTCAACCAGTTTAGAGTTGGACGTGGTTCTAGATATGTTTTTAAATTCGTCCATTGCCAACGAACTAAATCTGGACAAGCTCTACATATTTTCAATACTAAATCGGTAGCATAAGAATGTTGCCATGGTTTAGAAAAACTACTCAATACTGTATACATTAAACGATTAACATTCTTTCGATTTAAACCAATTGAATGATCGGAAAAAATTATACCACAACGATACGATGTACAAAGGGTTATTAGAAATTCATGAACAATTTCATTAACTTGTAATTTCGATGATTCATCTACTTCAATAGATGTTTTATTGGTTTTTTTATCAACAGGATAACCATCAGGTCCTTTCCAATTATATAAATTAACAATATTTTTAATAACTGCAGTATTAAAAGTTCTCATTTTAATCGTCTTATTGACACTCTTATTTTCTAAAATATGATTCTTCATAGCTGTTAAAACTAATATAACAATATCAACAGGATCATATTTTAAATCGTTCACAATACTTGTCATCAGGCCCTTTTTTTCTAATAGAATCGATAATGATGGATAATGACCACTAACTAGAAATGCTACCAGAAATTTAATAAAAGCTTGACGTACTTCACGATTTCCAGGACTCGATTTTGTTAATAATTCTAAATTTTTATGATCAAAACTAACATGTAATAGAATATCTTTTGCATGAATTGTTGAAAATGTTACAATTGTTGTTAATAATTTCAATATAATACATCGTTCCAATGGATATGAATTTATACTCAACATCTTATTGATTGATGTAATGAATGTATTTAATAAATATCGACATGTTTCTTTAGCTACATGTCGATATGTTGGATATTTTGCAATAATACGTAATAGAATTTCATTGATAATTTGTAAAATTATTGTTGCCGAGACGGTGGGGTCTTTTTCTAAAATTTGAAGGATTTCGATACATGTACCTTTATTTTCGAGATATTCAAGTACACAATCTTGACCTGTATCTGTATCTTGAATCAATTTAAGGAAATTCTCGAGAGCTACAATAGAAATTTGATGATGAGGAAATTATGAATGAAACTTTTCAATTAATTTTGATTTACCTGGTAATTTTGAATCGGAATTAATTTGTGTACGAAATTCATCAATCGAAAACAATCTCTTTTTCTTGTGTTTCTGCATTTTTATCAATTTTATTTATCACAAAACTGTATTAAACAATATTGTCACATGTGACACCACTTTTAGGTTAGAATAAATTTGAGGTTAGGTTCGATACGGTACAAATCGGAACCGGCTCCAATTGACAGATCCCATAGATAACGTATATATAATAGATTGGCAACTCGTGTACTAAAAAGACTAAAAAGTGTTCCAGTAGCGAACTGGCGGGAAGTGTTGGAACTATTTATAAAAAGCGGAAAATTTAAAAATGCGGGCTACTGGAACAAATGGCTAGATCCAAGCACAGAGAAAAAGGGTGGCATCACACAAGTGGAATTATATTAATTGAATAAAAATAAAAGTATTTTCACACAAGTAAAGTGTTTATTTTTTTATCTTTACCATCATCATTATTGCGAGTATTCTTATTAATTCAATGTTGAATTGGTAGATGCATGTCCTAAGATATGCCCTAATATTTATACACATTTGTTTATCTCGAACAGGGCCGGACTGACCTACCTTGGCCGCGGGGGAATTTATAAGAAAAGAAGGTATCTCTTCAGTTGATGATAAAAAAAAAAAACAAATACCTCAAAAGATTATCGATGGTCCCAAAAACTTATTGGCACCGGGGGAAATCTCCCCATATCCCCCCTGTCCAGTTCGGCACCATTATATCAAATTAAAACTTTACGACATAATACGACAAAACACGTATACAGACAAGTTTTTTGTCTATTTGATAACAACGGTATATACGAAATAACGTTGCATAATGTCCTTTGTTGTCACAAGTTTTCTAATCAGTTGATGTTAAGACATCGACGAGTCAACACAGTCTGTGTTGTGGGGTCAATCAGTGTAAGTACGGGGATGAAATTACCACTAACAATAATATCGTAAAAGTTATCAATGTAAAGTGTTTGAAGATGAAATGTTTTTTAAATGGACCACCATTGATGATAAGCATTGGGCGGACTGCATAACCTTATCGGAGAAGTTCAGCAAAAGGGTAAGTTCTACAATTGACCACGACTTTTGATTTTTTCTATAAATTTTTGGTTTTTGATAACAACGATACATTCGAAATAAAGTTGTTACAAGTTTCTAATCAGTTGATAAAGAAATTATCGGTGGCCCCTAAATCGCTGTTTGGCCCCCAAAGACTCATTGACCCCGGGGGAAATCTCCCCATATCCTCCTTTGTCTCTTTTTCACATGCACTGAATTTATAATGTGACTTTACAAATTAAAGCTACTGTAAAATTGATTATGAAACTAACTCTACATACATAGGTAGTCCATTTGGAAATAAAAGCTTCCAGAACTTATTTGCAAAAAGACCTCCCTGTTATAAGATACAAAAAGCCAATAATTAATTTTAGATTAAAGGGAATGAATGAGGACAACGGACTGTGGTTAGACCCTTAGAAGAACCAATGTTTTGTGTGAATTATTTAATAGCGACCGAGATCTTTAAATTAATAACTAATTAGTAAAACAATCTCAAAGCTTCTCAATTAATTCAACTGGCTTATTATGTTGTTCTGGTTGATGACATAGACCTTTACAAGTATTTGTTAAATGGTAAAAACGTGTAAAATTTCTCTCGACCTTTAGAGGAAACATTTTTAAAATCACTAAATTATTTACGATCAGCTGTTCAGTTTTCAGGTAATCCAGGATGGTCTGTACACGATTTTATAGAAAATCCTGAAATTATTTAGTAGGAGTATGATATTTAAAGGTATAAATTTCTGCCTTCAAAATCATTTGAGATAGGTCTAAAGGGCTGTTTTCAACACAGATTTCAAGGAATTTTCACTATCTTGGACTGTATACCTATAGGAATGTATGTATGCGCTAGTGTGTTTGCAGGACACACACGTATTTTGAAACGATCCTTTGGGGCGTGCGCAACCAAGGCGCAGTCTGCAGCTCCAACAAGAGAGCCAGTCCTGGTCCGGGAGAATCCGGGATATGCCCGCCGCAAGACGCTTCTTATGCGTTCGTTAATCATCCACTATCACTATTATCACAATCACTACTATAGTTTCAATTTTTCTTAAATTAAAATATGTCTATATTTTAAAATAAATTTTAGTGACGATTTTTTTTTGGTTTATATAATTTTTTGTTGGTGTAAATTTATATTTTTGATTATTTATGGATTAATCAGAACACAGTGATGGTGGAAAGTATAAAGTAGTAAGGGCGAGATTTCGGTGCAACGTTTAAGATGATCATGATGATGACCTATAAATAGCAAGATGGACCGGAATCAGTCTCTCAGTGGAGTAGACGACGATTGCGGTAGTTGACGCGTTAGCATGCTGATAGTAGCATGTGTTTTATGTTATCGTGCGAGAGTAAGATACGATAGACCAGATGGCTACACCATCAGATAGTCCTATAGAAGAGGTTGTCTTCGAAATTGAACCGTCTAGGGTGCCGAAACCGGTGCCTGTCGCTTTGGAGGACCTCTGCAGGCTCACCAAATTTACTCGACAAGAAATTCGAATCATGTATCGAGGATTCAAAACGGTTAGTTAATAAAATTATTACCCAAATATTTAAGTGTAGGTTGTACCAACTGTGAGACATATATCTAATTTTTTAGTGCTCACTCTTTTCAAATATGAATAACCTGAGGGAATACATTACCATTTAAATTGTCGTTTGTAAATTAACATTAATTATAATCACAGCATGAAATTCATTAAACAAATGTCCTGAAATAATTGAAATAAGTATGCTTATTTAAAAAATTCATCGTCAAGGTTGTATTTGGAAAAGTTTTCATAATGTTGTTCTTTTTTTGTCGCATGTTGATATATTGGCAAATAATTATGTATGTCACCTATGTCCTATATAACTACAAAGATGCAAATAAAATTAGTTCAAAATCTAATTTTAGAGTGTAAACTATTCCGACAAATTTATGATTTGAAACGGTAATTTTTCTGTTACCATCACTTGGTATACCATCTTATAACATGTATCTGTTTTAATGATTAAATAGTTTATCTTTACTATAGTTCGAGTGCTGCTACTTTTCCAGTCAAATTATTTTTATACGTCTATGTATTATTAATAATTCTGTAATCGTTGTTATTGGATTACTATATTGATAATAATAAACAGGTCAAGATTTCGGTTATTTCCCATCAGGATATTTACACATAAATCGACTAGTAGAGACTAGAAATGTCTCATAGGACTAGTTCTGGGGTAGGCTCTTGAGTATTTAAAGGATAATTCCAGTCTTTGTACTTAAAAAATTGTAGATTTTTTTAAAAATTTGATTAAAAATAATTTCAAAAAACAACATCGCATGTTAAATTCCAAATTATCTAACGAGTATACGTCTAAAATTGATAAATCACTTCTTTTAAGTTTCTCAAAGTGACAATCAACAAGTGACATTGTAATTTAGAAATTATTTAAAGAAATTCTATTTATTCATAGACTAGAAACAAAATACTTCTACTATTAGATGTATGTTACCGGCAATGTGCGAAATTAGGCAATTCGCAAAATGATCAAAGTGGTAGTCAATCTGCGAATAATTCGCAAATAATATGCAGACCTTTATTTTATTATTAAACAATGGATATGTATTGCCTACAGTTTTGGCCACTTTGCAAATTGACTAGACACTTTAGTAAACTCCTAATTTCGCACATTGCCGCTAACATATAATATATAACAAATGATTGTCAATTTAGAAAAGTGTTCATCGTTGCGGGTTGATATTTTCATTGCACTACCTACTGATATATTAAAGTATATCACACATTTCATACATCTAAAAATACACATATTCGTATATCCGAACTTTGTTTGTAAGCGGTCTTATTTTTATATTATAACTAACAAAATGAAAACAACAACAAAAAAAAAAGAACAGGAACGTAATTAAAGAGGAATCTGTGCTGTAAATTTCATCTAACAACATTCCATGTTCAGTTACATGAGAAATGTCTTTGATGTTTACATCGAAGACTTAAGTGCTTATAAAATAGAAATTTATTTCAGTTTTAATTAGACACACGTGGTAAATTTTTGGTTTTGGTACTGAAATTCAATGTTACAGTCTTTTTTGGAAAAATGATTCCATCAAGTACGAGTACCTTCATATAATTATTTTCATTCTAGCATTATTGTGCCCTACTACTAATACCTATTATTTCTCGTTTAAAGTATGATTAACGTTTATTAGGTAATCATAGAAACATTTGTAAAGGAAATCGTTAAATACGTTAAAGGACATGTATTTAAGGAGGGCGTTTTCTACAGTCTACGCTGAACCAATGCCAAAAACTGTCTACCAGTAAACTAGCTAGAGATTTAAGATAAAAAAAAATCGACAATTCTACATCCGTTTTTTTAAGTTGTTGTACATCCGATACTACAAACTGAACAGTCTTGAATAATAAAATTACTAGATATGTATTTCAAATTATAGACTAAGCCCCTAGAGTTGTAATTTGTATGAAATTGTAACATTGTTACAACAATGTTACAATCTTCCAGTCGTCAATATTTTACCGCAAAAATATCTAGTTCTATTCGACAAATAAGCAACGAGCTATTTTCAAAACCGTCACCATTATTGGTGTTTACTGCTTTCCTCTTTCAAATCCCAATATCCTGTTGATAGCCTTCATACTGTAAAATTGTGTTGGATAAGAGAAACGATAACAGCTAGAGCATAGAAGATTACTAGTTGTGTGCATGTATGTTAAATAAAATTCGATTAATTTGTTATATGTATGTATAGAGGAAATTTGATTTAGAACGGAAACTTTAAGACCTACGACTTAATTTCCATTGATTGTGTTGAATAAATTGAAAGTAGATGAGAAGGGACTGATTATATAGCTTCTCGTTTTAATATAGATAGTTGCTTTTCATGTGCGTTACAACCACCAAACTAGATCAATATAAATTGTTCCTGAACTTGGGGGTATTAATTAAAATTTCCATAATAATCACGCCTGTCATAGATTCTGTTGACAAACTTATTCTTGACGTCCAGATATAAAACGTGTTCATTCAGATAATTACTTCTTTTGCTACGAAGAGAGAGAGAGAGATTTATCTGTTGTTGTTGTTGTTATTTCTGGTTATCGATGGGGTGGTCATTCATCAATTTTTACGACATTCCTTCGAAAACTATATAGGTATTATATAGAGTGTCGATTGATGTTTCTTTTGGTTTTGTAACAATTACGGTTGCTTTAAAAAGAAATCCGTAGGTGGACAGTAAAACATTAACTAAAAAAAAATGAAAAAGAGATGATGGTCTTGCTTGTTCAACGAACTGCGTTGTCGATAATAAATTTTGTTAGATTTTGGCATGATTTTCAATTCATGTGATTCAGTTGGAATCAGAAACATTAATGTTTGATGTTATTCTTTATACATACAATGACCTAGATTCAAATTGTCTAGATTTTTGTTTTCGTTATTTTGAATTTTTCGATTATTTATTGACTATTCTCAAATTTTCTAACACAAATATAATATGGTGATTTGTCTGAAATCCTACGCAGGGCCGTATTTATACTTTAGAAATATCATTATGAGGCCTCGAAAGAACAAGGCTAATTTTTACCGGGCCGAGGAAGCAAGTACTAGTTTCGTTTTGTATGTCACGCTTAGATCTCAGAGACGGCATCAGCTACCGAAAAACGGTTTTCACATTTAGAAT
Organism: Iselma pallidipennis; assembly: GCA_037464855.1. Lineage (NCBI taxonomy): Eukaryota > Metazoa > Arthropoda > Insecta > Coleoptera > Meloidae > Iselma > Iselma pallidipennis. Next base: position 32,793 of record JAZBHA010000744.1, read on the forward strand.
CTACGTCCTCTCGTAGGGTATGGGAGGAGCGTTTGATAGGTTTTTGTGAACCGTAAGTGTCGAAAAAAGGGCCCAAAACTTCCACTGTTTCACATAATATCGATATGGTTCTCATCAAACTAGTTGTTTAGACATATTCAATCTTCAACCAAATCAAACACGTCCTGTTTATTAATATAGGTACGACTTATACATTCTAAAAATATTATAATCCACCAGAGTGTCATCAACCCTTCCATGTAAAAATGGCAAATACTGTAAACAAATTTCAGACTTTCGATGGTCTTGGATAGAGATTGCAAAAGAATTTCCCACAAAACAGTTTAATATCCTTCTACTGATTTAGATAAAAAGCATTTTCCTCCAAGAGAAAAAAAGCACCAACAAAAATGACAAATCACGCACAAGAACTTTCACATTTCTTTCTTTTTATTTCTGTCTTGATCACCAGGAAAGTTGTCCTATTTCTTTCTATTCCGGCTATAGGAAAAGTAGTACTTAATTTTAATATGTCACGTCAAACTTTAACGGCTAGTTGTTTTTATTGTACGGAAATTCTCAATTTATCCACAGCAATATTATTTCATACACACATGTATGCATACATATGTGAAGTATTGCAAAATTGTTGACAAGCAATTAAAAATAAGTGGCACTATACTATTATAGATAAATGAATGAATGAATGATGTGTGAATATAATACATATCAGCTAATAGCAGCCTTTTACTATCCATATTTCGACGATTTGCTTACGGTTGCAGTTGTGACGGCTGGTTTCGTTTTGAAAAGAGGACAAGGTAGTAGTGAGGCTCTATTGATTCCTCTTTCCTCCTGTTTTCCTGTGACGTCACAGCTTACTGCTGTTGTACAATTCAGTAACGTACATCATTTTACTTTCAATAATGTCGTCATTTGTGTGAAGGGGGAGGTCTTGTTCGTTCACCACAAGTACGACGCATCATATCGGTGGTAATAGTGTCGATGGTGTATGTAAAGGATATAGACCGGAGGATGATGGAAACTTTGAATGTTATCAGGAAACTATTCCAAGTCGTGTACAGTAATATACCGTCATATATCAACTTCAAAGTGATTTATTGGTGGAATTGTTTCAATTAAACTTGCCTCACAGACTCTCGATCCTGTTTTGGGGGATAATTATCGGTGCAATCACGCCTCTAGTTCACGAAGCATATGCACATAGAGAACGCACCCCAATTTAAAATTTAATTTTTTGTACTTCAAGTGGACGTCACTTCTGGATATTTTCGTAAATATTAGAGAGATATTTTCGTGTAATTTGACAATTTTTAAGGAGAGGTTCAGGTGAAGATTAATGATCGTTAGACGACGGTTTCTTTCCAAAAACCGTAATAAATGATTAATAAAAAAATATTTTGAACTACAAAAATAACAACAACGAGGATGAGATGTTTGCAGTTTTATTTGTTTAGAATAAATTTCAATTTGAATTTTTATTGTGGCTGAATTAATGATAATAAACGGGTGTTTTATTCAGTAAACGATAAAATCAACACAGAAATAGCATAAAAATAAAAATTTTGTATATATTTTCTCGCGTTTTACGATCAGATCTATAGATATAGTATTTTCAGATTGCATGACAAATGATGATTTAATTAAATGTAGAGCTTTATTACCCCCGATAAATTGTCTTAAAAGTCACCTTCCAATAACAGATGGAACATAATGATTCGGTGAAACTTTTTATTATTACATGGTTAATATCTATATTTAAGGATATAATTGAATGTCTGGTAATTTTATGAGTATTAAGAATATAAATAAGTGTTCTTTTGAAGATATTAATATAACCGGTAGAATTTCCAATTAACATTAAATAAAACGTTGTTGCCATTTTCCGTGTAAACGACAAGTATTGATTTGAATTAATTTCAGGAAGTTCAGAGTTGAAGCGAAAGTAAACATATCTAACTACTCATTCGAATATAACACTGAAATAGCAAACGCCGCCTCCTTACCCCCAGTAAATTTACTAGATTACAATGCCAAAAAAAAAATCAATATATATTTTAGTTTATGATTGTTTTTTTGTGCTGTTTACTTATCAATCAGAGAATGACACTGAAATTAATCGAACAATTTGTCATTTTGTATTATATATAGATGGATAGATGAAACACTGTTGGGTTGGGCTTATACGATAGTTAGATGATTTGCCAGTCAAACGTTAAAAAGCTTTTCAGCTTTTCCGCTTTTCCTTTTTCAGTAGATCTACTGCACTTTAATATCTGACAAGGTTCCATACTTAAAGGAGCAGTTGCGTGTCCTAAATCTCAGCCTAAATAGGCTTCTACTTTCAAGCGCTAGTAGAAGGCAGTAAACAAATATTTGACTTACGGGTAATCTGGAGATTTATCACCGGATTTATAGTTCAATCCTTAATTACCAATTTTTTTTGTAAGTTTTCCTCAAAATATTGTTTGTTAGAACTTTAAAATGATGAAATTTCATTATTTTAATGTGTAGGTATACCTCATAAACAATTTATACACATAACAGTGCTATTTTTTTCAGTTATTAGGGTGGAAGAGTGGAGCACGAGACCGCCTTTGAATTAATTAAGGGTGGGAAATATAACAACTATAAAATAGGTGACGCAATGCGCCGCTAACTCACCGGATTAAATCCGGATATGGTTCCGTATACAGAGTGATAAATAAATGCCTGACGGTTATGTTAAATACTTGTAATGTAAAAAGTCTGGAAAATAGCAAGAAAATTTCAACAATTTTCGTTAGTTTCCAAGATAAACATATCAAATATGAAATTTAAATCAAAAGGGTAATTGTGTAAACGTGTTAGAAAAAAAAATATCTAAACCATACTGTATGTCTGGTAGAAAGTTAAAGAGCTTGAGTAGTATCGAGACTTGTGTTGGCTTATCGTGGAATAATTTACAATTCCTAGATTTAATATGTTTTCTGTTCGTTCAAATGGGCACCGAAAACGGCGAAGAATCACGCATACCTCGACATACAACTAAATGCATAAATTAACGATCTAACAGAAATTGCCACTGTTACTCTCATAAATTCTCAAGAAATCTAGAATTTTACATATCCAACAAATAATCGTACATACGCAATTGTATTGTAAATATAAAAGATATCTTTAAATTTATTTTCATAAAATTATAATCAGGAATCTTGTTAGCTTAACAGTCGATATATGTATAAGAAATAACGCTTAGTTTGATTAAAATCATTAATGTCTATCTATGTGGTCTGATTTAACACAACCGAAAATAATCCATCAATTTAAAAAACAAAATTAGAAAAAAATCCAGTATTCGGGAATGTTCCCCCGGTAAATACCTGTTTCTCACGTCAACGTCTCATTAATTTGAAAGTATATTTCGGGCTTTGTAAGCGTTGTTTAAAGGGTGGCAACAAATCGCACGATCTGAAAAAAAATTACATGAAAACGTTTGCATGTTTAATTAAAAAATATATAAATACCTGATGTATCTATAAATTGATATAAATATACCTAATTTTATAATTTCAGATGATTAAATTTTAAATAGTTGCCACCTATTAGTTTTTGGTTGAATAGACTTGTTGTGATCCTTTTCAGTTACGAAATAGGAGAGAAGTAATTCCGTTAGGTATGTTAATTTATGATGAATTTCAATGGAAAATGCGGTATTTTGATAGAGCTACTAATTACTGGAGTTTTTGTTTATACAATAACCTAAAAATGAAGCCCATTTTTTCTAGTATAAATTTAAATCTGTGACTCTTTATTGTGTATCCCGGTTATTATCACTTTTTTGTTTAATTTTTTATATACTTAAAGTAACATGCATTCGTTCACTCATTCCTTTATAAAGCGGAAATTAAGTTTTTATCGATTTCATTACAAGATCTATTGTTTCTTTTTTTTTGGTTTTCGTCTAAAAACTTATATTATAAGACAATGAAAATGAAAAACACTACTTTTAAACGAGAAATAACAATTAATTTTCGTGAAAATGACTATAATCTGAAGAAGAGGGTTTTATCGTTATTGTTAGTCAATTATATTTCATTCATCAGTTCATATTATTTCAGCCAAATTACGTCTTCATAATGAGGATTTTTCTGGATTTATAAAACAACGTGTCTGCATAATACGAGAAAAATCAATAAATGGTTGGTTGGTTGGTTACATCTATGCTAGTAATTAAGCAAGATATTTTTTTTTTATTTAAATATTTCAGTAACGTCAACTGGGATATGTGTGGCTTCAACTAACAATAAGTTATAGTATCATTAATAATGCTGTAACATTAGATAAGAATTTTTTAACGTGAATCAATATTTCTTAATGAGAATCTCCATTAAACTTTCAAATTTTGTTTCATACAACTTTTTCTTGAAAATATTTGAATAGGCGAGTATCCATAAAAAAAACGTTAAAAAGTCTTCAAGAATTAAGATAGTAGGTATATCTTAAGCGAAATGGGCGTTTTTCCTTATGAATGTAAATGATTTTCTTTTGTGCCCTAAATTAATGAATCTTCATATACATAGGTACAGTAGAGTCTCTATACTTTATACCTACATGTCGTATAGCGAAGCGCTATAGCTACAATGAAAACAACCATCCCTGTGTGGCTTTGGAGGGTGCCCAAGCAGTCTGTAAGTGTGCCGGAAAATTTGTTATAGATCGATTATTTATAAGAATAAAATAATACTTAAGTTTATTTCTGAAATTAAATATATCATATTATTGATCCAATTATTGTTAGCATACTATTGAATGAAAAGTCGCCAGTTTCTAAAACATTGGCATACAAAATATCAACTAGGCTATTATAAAATATGAATGATACTATTGCTAAATAAAAGCAGTCGTTGTATTCTAATAACGGCAGTTAATAAGACGAATATTACGATTTTGGCATCCAAGTGTGTATTTGGCATTTTATACTTTGGTTTTATTGATCTTTTAAGAATTCATCATCAAATGATATAAAATTTGATTCGTTTGTATCTTTGTATGTAGGTACTATTCATCTTTATCATTCTTCTTTTATTGTAACTCATTTTTAGTGTTTTATGGTATCTATTTTGCAGAGAAATCGTTAATTTATAGAAGTTACCATAAACTTGCCAACATTTTAACTAAAAACAAGTTAAAATATCAGTAGCTATTGTAGGTATAGACATTTATAGTTATATAGCTTTCTTATCCTATATTGGTAGAAAAATATAGGAAATTGTACGGAAGATACAGTGGAACTTCCCAAAGACGGGCATAGACGTTTGTAAAACTTTTGTCCGTCTAAGGGTGAGAACTTGATAGATTGAAAAAAATTTGCAGATGTGAATGGTCATCTGTCGCAGAATTTGGTTGATTGCCTATAATTTTTTCTATTCACAAAAAGGTTAGAAAAACACCATTTTCTCGATAAAATGGCAAATGAGTCGCAACAACGAATACAAACTTGAGTTAATTTTGGTTAGCGTAGAGCCCCCCGAAATTAACGGTCCTCCCTTATCAGGACGCCAACTGTCTGGATCCGGCATTGAAGTTTCTCGAATAGGTACTACAATTACTATTATTTAACAATAAGAAGAATCAATCAAGGGAAAATAAACATTAAAGTTACTTTTTGCTTTAAATTTATGGACATTAATCGAATCCACAATAATCCAGTTAGGTACAATAATAAAAAACTAGATAATCGTTCATAGAGTTTCACTAACCTGGTCCGATGATATGGGTTGATGGGTCGATGAACTTTCCTCAACTTCCAGTAATCAGCATTCCAACATTACCATTCACAATCACAATAAATTATCAACACATTAATTATTAATTAACACTATAAAGCACGTCCATCAAATATTAATTAAAACATTACGAAAATATCACAAAAAATGTAGTTACGCGGTAAAATAAGAACATTATCATTATTATTATTTTTTCATTATGACAGATGGGTGTAGTACCAACTGATGCATATTATTGTTTCAGTAATTGGTTCTATAGATCAGATTGTGTATAAAAAGTGATCATACGTTTCAGGTGGCACTTTTGAAGTAAATTCTGTTTTTTCGAAGAATAAAATTTTTGCTAATTTCTATCTTCTCCTCTGTCTCTTCTTTGTCCAGGATCAGTTTAAAATTATGTCCATCTATGAAGTGGGTGGTACCTATGCCAGTTTCTGTTGCTGTTGTTGGCAGCCCAGGTGCAAAAACAATACTTTAAGCTGTCCTCATTAATTTATTATTATTATTCGTATTAGTAGTATGTATAATAAATGGTCCTCCCTAGATTTGGTCATCCAGGTGCTAGTACTTTTGTACCACCGTCAGGGACGGCGCTATATGCCAGCAACCTATATATAACACTCGAATCAGATAGCATTCCAACCATTAATGTAGATAAAAAAAGAAACAACCACCACTTTGTAGATGGAGATAATTTCAAACTCAGTATGGATGACACTAATGCAATAAAGAAACTACAGTAGCGTCAGAGACCCCGATTAGCGCTCAGGATACGTTCCTGAAATGTGAAACCTTAAGACGAAACAGCCCTTAACATTAGGTAAATGGAGATAGGTTAAACATGTACGTAAATAGTACACTATTGAACCTTTAGTACTATAAGTTGATTATTATTATTATTATTATTATTATTATTATTAGTGGTAAATATCATAAAAACCAGTGCTAGATAATGAGGTCTTATTAAGCGGGGTCGTACTGTACAATTAGCAACTAGTGCCACTCCATTTTTTAGACACAATCTGATATATAGAACCAACTACTGAAACAATAATATGCATCGGTTGGTACTACTTACCTGTCAAATTAATAAAATAATAATAATAATAATAATAATGATAATAATCGTGTTTTACCGCGTAACTTGTGATATTTTGGTTATTTTTCGATATTTGGTGAACGTGCTGTGCTTTACAGTGTTAATTAATAGTTGATCATTTATTGTCAATAGTAATGTAAGTAAATTGC
>JAZBHA010000745.1:1349-28248 GCA_037464855.1 Iselma pallidipennis
TCTCATATTTTATTATATAATAAACTTGTTTTTATTCATACTTTATTTGTTTCAACTCTCAACCAGAATCTGGAATATGTTTTCATTATGCTGTTAAACGAAAAAAAAATCAGGAGTGAAAAACAGTACATTATTGTTTATAAATTTTATCAAAGAAATTCATGTCCTATTTCTCTCAAAGGATTTACAAAAAAAGTACGCCTACGATTCTTTTTTCGCTCCCCTTTATTCTCACCTTGCCACGAGCCACCACCACCACCCTACCCCCATCTAGCTATAAAATTAATTCAGTAGATAGAAAAAATCTCATTTTCTCTCACCTATTTACCTGATACTCTCACCCGCTCTGATTATATTTGCCATCCAAAAGCTTTATAAATATTAATGTCCAGCGCATCATAGATCACTTTAACTGGCTGTTTATGTTAAGGATTATCCTGCAATTTATAGATATTAGTGCAGCAGTATGCCTACGGCTACTATAAGACTGTTAATTGGGCCGAAACACACCTGAGTCCCATCCTGCTTGCATCGTATATACATACGTACAAACAGAGATAGAATATCTATTTTAAAGTAGATATAGAGAGAAGGAAAGATAGCGAAAGAGTAAGCTTTGTTAACGCTAATATATGGGGGATACCATCGTTTATATTAAACTACCCAGTATCCTGCAACTGGATGGAGTTTAAAATGAGACCCCACTTTGCACTTTGTATGTGAACTGTATGGTGCACAGATTTCACATAAAATCAACGATCTAATTAAAATGTTTGTGTCAAAATACGTTGACAAATAAATTCTTTCTCTAAATAGAAGCAATGCAGAATTCGATTTACTTTCAATGGTATTTTATTTGTAATTTTACGTGCATTTTCCTAGAAAACTTATTGGTTTCCATTCTATCGATTCGGTGCTATTTAAATAAAAAGATAACCATTCTTTGTTGTGAATGTACAATTATCCTCAAGGGATAGTCCCGTATAGATCTAACCCTTTTGTTGTAACCTTTTTATGTATGAATTTTAATCAAATGGCAATAATGAGTACTAAATGCAATAAAATTATAGTCCATAGACAGGTAAACAACGGTTCAGTATCAACAGAAGGCGTTCAATTTAATTTTTTTTCCGTTTTCGATAATTCCGGTCCATTACCCTAAAATGTATGAATATGACAGGCAAACACGAACAAAGCATCGACCTGCTGAGAGGCATTTCATTGGCCACCTTTGAACTATGATGTGTGTGTATACATACATACCCATACAATAAACACATAACTATGTACATGTGTTTGTATGGGTATGTATATGACCACATAAGGTTCACTAACTAAAAGCACTTTTCTCTGGTTGCTGATCAAACATCATCATTATCATTGCAAGTGTTCCATAAAATTCACCTTTTAGAACTATTATACCTATCGAAATATTTAGGTTCCTTCAACCGCAACAGTTTTATTGTTACTGTTATTGTTATCACTTCTTTTTTTCTCTCCCGGTTTTCTTTCAATATACATTAAATAAATATTTATCAATGGAAATTATTCATATAAATCTATTGTTTAATATTATTTTATTGGAATCTGTACTTTATTATCTTGTGTATATATGGTCGACATTCGTTTAAAACTAACAAAAATGGTCTTAATGTAAGAATGTTTCAATGTTGTATTATAAAAGGAAGCAGATGGAAAGATTTCAGTAGGAAAATATCGACTAAAACAGGTTGTTTTCTCTTCCTATTATTCTATATAGACGTATATAGAATATATCCCTAGTTGGTACACTTGTAGTCGAATTATTGAATATTATATGTATACCCTGAAGTAGATAAGATAATTACGGTTTTTATCGTATGCGAATGGAATATTCGATAAAATAGGTGGAGTATCAATATCAGGGGTAACTCTTGACCAAATTTTACCAAATAACAGATTCAAATCGATTTGAATTAACTAAAGTTTGTTAAATATAAACAGCCGGCTTAAACAGTGGTACCTTGGGGGTTTTTTATGGAAAGTGCAAAATGGTGGAGGCGCCGGGCGAGCAAACTCGTAGTTCTACGTACACATCTTCAGTTATTTTTTTAAGGATGGGACGCAGTGACGGATTACAAAATAGACAAAAATGACAGTTGTCTTGGGCCCATAATATTCAAGGGCCCGACAGACCGCTTGACGCGTAAATGCACTCTATACCGCTTTGCATCCATACACATACACAATTACATATAAAAATGATGAAAATATATGGAATTTTTTCCAATTATTATTGTTCGATTCAAAACCATCACCGTACCTATCGGACCGCACAACAAAATCGTTTCATATTATTTTGTACTTTAATCTGCCGTTTGTGTTATCAATTGTTTTGCATTTGACATTTTGAAGCGTCGTCTCCCGCATACTACTCTATCCACACATAACCACTACCATCACCAACAAACCAACCACCAAACAATCCAATCTCTATACACCCCATTCCCTTTTATATTCTCTCCTCATTTATATATGTTTTTATCTAAAACCAAATCATTCATGATTTTGACGGGGCACAGTTTATTTAGGCAGGTAATTTTCGTTCTTTTTTTTTTAATTATTATTTTTTTCCAATAAGCATTATTATTTGTGTATGATTATAGTGTTGTTGTTATTGTTTATATTCGTGGGGAGGTAGGTTTGTTGTATATGAGAGGCGAAAACCGCCAATTTTTGGCGGTATTTCATAGAGAAATTGGGTGTTTCGTGTTGTTGGCACCGGTGCCAACATTGACCACAATACTTTATGATAGCCAAACAATGTGCGTACTATGTTACACCATCTGTATGGCCCATATGTGGTCATGTACTATTTAATAGGGTTTATCCCTCTAATGACACGAAATTCCACCCTCAAAAATTGATTTAATAAGAACCTGAAAACTGGGTCGTCCTTTATGTGGAAAGATGAAATAAACAAAACATAATTCTCATCGCCAATTTAATGGTTAATTTCAAATACTCTATCCCTCAATGTTTTGATATGTATGTATATATTGGTAGGGGGTTGCTAATGCTGACACTATTCATTCAGCAAATTGTTAGTAGGTATTATAAAAGATGGTTTTATCTCTGGAATCACACCTTATGTTCGTAATAATTTTGATAACATTAAAAATGTAATAATGAACATGTTGGAGACGAATATCCATTGGACACATGTGTGACAACGGACCCGACTGCAAATTTTGGACGTCAGCTGTATGAAGCTTTTAAGAGGGTTTGGAGCTTTGTCGTCGTCGTCTTCGTCGTCTTCGTCGCACAGTTGCCGTCATCACTGTAGTATGGCACGTAAAATCACCGAACCAATTCGCGTTTTCTGCTGATATATACAAAAGTCGACAATAATAAGAAATCTCTAGAACCGTCCTAAAATACTACGTGGGAGAGAATAGAACAAAATGCAATAAAACATGAACAACTTCGAACAATTAGAAAAAAGTTTAAACAAACTTCAGAAAAAAAAACGACACCCAAAACCACAAAATTAAAATTAGAAAAAAGATTGAATATTCGTAAATGAAAGGGAAATGATAAAAAACAAACAATTTAGTAATGAAAATAGCCAATAAAAAATTACATATAAACTAAGAGCCATAGGAAAGGCAAATTTTTCATTCGAACAATATTCGTATCATGAAAACCTAAAGAACACACCCCGATGGGAACAAGTTCAATTTAGTTTTTTTTTTATTTCGGTTGTGTTTACGATTAAATTGTTTGAAAATCTCAAAGATCAGAGATTCGAGGCGTTTCGCCAGTATTTTACCGGAAAAAAAAATTAATTGAAATTTTCTTCCATCATAAAACTCACCCCAGTCAATCGAATTCCGTTCAAAACTCAATTATTGAATAAATAACAAGTTAACCCTTAACCACCGTCTGTAATTGTTAGATATATTGTTGAATAAATTATAAAGTGGTCGATTTTTCCCAGGAGGGCAACTGTATACATATTCAGAGAATCGTAAATATAATATTTAGAAGCATGTTCTCCTCATTTTTACTTTATATTTCCACCCTTTTTCTTGTTTTCTCTCTTTCACTCTGTTAGCCAGTAGAACAAGTGAGCGATTTTGCAACATCTGGCTGGTTCTCTTAACCAACAAAAATATTTTTTCTACAATTAATGCTTTTTATCTGGAGGCGTCGTGCGTAAACACGACGACGGCGACGATGACGAGAAGGACGATGATAGCAAACTGGATTTTCAGTACCTACTAGTAAAGAGAGATAGAGAATGAAATTGGCCCGAAGTGCGGAGGCGGTGTTGATAGGGTAGTTGTATGCGTGCAACAGTGAGAACCAGTGCACTTGTCGCTACAACGGTCGCTGGGGGCGTGCGAGCCGCCAGAATCCCCGGATATCCGCTTCGGCACGTTCTCCTATTAGCCGCTAATCCTCAGATACGGCCGGCGACGGGACGCGTCGTTCCCACCGTCAATGTCGACGATAGTGGTAGCGTCCTCAACGCCCACCCATCTGCCTTTATACATTTATATTAAGACAGAACGGGTGTGCCAGATAACAAACAATCGACCGCCAGATGTGAAAATGAGACTTCTTAACAACAACAACAACGAAAAAAAAATTAAGCTAAACAATTTTTTACAGGAAATTGTTCCCTATTGTTGGCATAATTTAATAAATTATCAAAATTCACCACAGAATAATTGTTATACGAACAAAATGCGGCAGAATGATAGGAAAATCTGTGAGGTTGTGATATAGAGGATCAAGTGTGTAGCATACTGGGTTTGGTTTGAAGGGGACGACAATCCTGCAGTCTAGATGAGGGGTTGTATGTCGTAATGATATAACCTAAAAAGTGACAGGAAGTACGACAGGGTCCACACTGCACAGAGCTGATATGGAATATCAGTAACGTAACGGGAGAGAAGTTGACGATTACCGTTTTAGAAGCATCATCACAAGTGAGAGAGGGGTTGGCTGAAAGATGATGTGAAAGAGGTAATAGCAAACATTGACATACCCAGTATATTTTAACTTATTGTTTCTTAAAATAAATTAAGAATAAATAAAAATACACTCGGATAGATAATCATTAATTTCTTAAAATTATAAAATATCAGAAAGGAAAAACGATAATAAAACTGAATAAAAATCTGTTCTGAACAGACTCTATCTATTTGATACTGGAAGTTCTGTTATGCCGTTCCTGATGAGAAACGTCAAAAGCACGTGCAAGGTTCATGTAGTCAACACAGCAGAGGGGTAGAAAGTTGAAATAGTCATCCAATTAAATATCTACTCTCCCTATTGAACTTTTCAATATTAATATTTACCTACTTCTAGGAACTGTCAATGGATCCGAAGAATAATCTAAATGTTATAATAACGGGGTGACAGTAAAATCTTCTTAATCTAGACTAATTAAGAGATCATCCCCTATAGATTGCAAGTTTTAATACGTTTTTGCTGGTGCTGTGTGAGATTTCGAACAATCAAAATCTCTAATATTCCTGAGAGAAGGACACTTAAGGATAATGAACTTAAAATAAATAGATACAATCGAGGGGTATTTGCAGGGTGCTAATAACGTTTTTTTTTTAAATATAATTTCTAACAGGAATCGTTTGAATTTTTTCATGTATTGGTACGTGTGTCTATTATAACACCGGTAATTGTATGTGGCATTATGATGTTTGTTTCATCTATCCCATTGCGATTTTCATATTATGATGTCTCCCTGTATGATTTTGACAGATTAATTATTAGATTTTTGTTCTCTAGATTGAATTAACTGCAGCGGGTTCTAGAGGTGCATGTTGAAATTGTATTTTGAATATTATTTTACCGTTGTTTGCTTTATTTATATTTTTTATTTATATGTTCCACTGTCATTTCCAATGTTTGGCTAAGAAAAAGGTAGTTGAAGAACAAATAATACTTAAGTATAATCATAAGCTCTGTCAAATACACAAATTCTTTTCCATTTCAGAAGCTTTCTAAGAACTTTTATAAATTCTAAATATTGCTTCATATAGAAATTTTTAAATAATCCAAGAATCCAAGTCGTCAATATTTATCCTTGTCCCTTTCCATCTTGCTCTGTCGTCGTCCTCTTTTGCCTTGTATCCTGATAGAAATCATAACCGGGTGACGCTAATAAATTTACCTTTCACAACCAGTGAAAAACAATCAAAACTATGCACAATACACAGACAAAGCAATCTATCACAAAAAACAATCGGGCGACTGTTGGCGACGATGGTAGTGGTGGTAGTAGTAGGGTGGTAGTGGTTGCGAGGTAGTGGTATGTGTGCTTATACGCCATCTGTTGTTAACTTTTGTTTTAATTAGGAAAACAAAGAGCTCAAGAAGTGCCACGACCACCACCACCACCGTCACCACCTTCGTTTGATAGAAAAGACAGATGGTCTAATGCTGAATGGATGCCTACTGTTAAGAGACAGACCACTATTACTAGTACTTTCGTGCAACTTTCACAAGGGGGATGTTTGGCAGTTGTGCGTCCTATACCTACATTTGCGTGTTTTGTAGAGGGATGGTATTCTTGAAGGGTACGATGACAGGAAATGTTCGTTTTTGTCACTGATTGAAGCTTTGCCCCTGAATATAGATTTGATATCTATTGCCCAGGACTGTGTGGCGTCGGCTCAATATTTCTCAAAATCGAAAAAAGCAAGGAATATTCAATCTATACTCCTAGAGCACCTAAAGATATGAATAGTGGTCTCCTATGTAATGTCAAATTCCAGTTACGAGACTATAATTTAATATTGGGGCCAGATTCACACAAAAGACAAAGGCCAAATCTAACCGCTACCTAGGTCTCTCAAATTTCTGATGATCATTCCCCGCGGAATATGCTGCCTGCACTTGACTCGTTAATCTGACACCCATACATATACCTACCTATCTATACACACATACACACACATACACATATACATATACACATATCTACATACACACATGTATAGCGTAGGGGCGTAAACTCGGTTTTCCGATAACAATTCCTCTACTGATGATGATCGACCGATATTCGAACAGCAGATGTATCACCTGGAATTGACACCTCATCGCCGTCAATATTCGATAGTAAAACGAAGGGGGGTATTTAATGCGTATACATACCTAGGTATGGATTTAGATAGCAATACCGATAGTAAGATGTATAAGCAATTCAAATCCAAACCCCAGTGTTCAACCATCGGTAGTATTTGTTGTTAATGATGGTAGCTGGTATAGTTGAATGGAAATCATTTTCATGCCATTTCATTGAAATTTTGGGGAGAAGATTGAAGGGGTTGTTTGAGTACGTTTCGATCCACAAAGTACGTAGATAATTTGAGTGATTTTTGAATATTTGTTGTCGCAGATTGGATTAATTTTAGACTATAAAGATGTTAAGGAAACAAGTTATTATTTCCAAACTGACCTCTTAGAGGAAAATAAGATAAAAACCAGGAGAAGAAGAAATGTGGAAAATGCTGAAATTTACCTTTACCCCTTTCTTCTGTAATCCAATTCTGTATATAACCGCTATAATTCAGATAAGCGCTTATGATAAATCCCATAGAAACTTGTGACTCTCCTATATCGTATTTTTGGTCACAGATGTTACAATCTATCACCAATATTATTTTAAATTAAAACAAATATCCAGACTGTTTTCTTTGAAATTAATTCCACCATATATCCGACGTTAAATTTGTAGAAATTGGATGACAGAGAAAGAGGTGGAGAAGGACGAGGAGGATAAAGAGCAAAATAGAATGAGATATGGATAACTTTTCAAACAAAACTCCCAACTCATCCTTTCCATTGTTTATTTTAGTCTTTATCCCTTTCCTCTTACCCTGGCACGTGTCGATTTAGGTAAATCTTATACATACATACATATAAACCAAATGTGTATTGTTGTAAATGTATCATATCTTGTGAAAATTCGTATTAATGCTTTTCTTTTTTTTGTATTTCGTCTGTCTTTCTAGTTAACTTTTAGAGAGTACTGTATCATTTTCACACCCCCCGCACACAAACATCCCTATGTTTCTTATTGGTAGCATTATCTGTAGACTACAGTGGCATGTGGCAGCGAGTTAAGCCCCGGATAACCTGCCCCTGGGACGTGTCTTATCACCAAACACCGACCACCGGACCAACTCCATCACCACCATTACTATAAAGATAGATTTTGTTGTTTATAAAATCAGTAGTGGCTCGTTTTTTACAATTTCTTCTTTTTGCCTCTATCTACTAGGTAAAGATCGTTGCAAGACACCGGATTCACCAGAAATTGTCCGACCAACAAATGTTCCATTATCACCAACACAATCATCACCACCACTACCATCATCACAGCCCCCAGTAGCTGGTCGTCATCCACCACCGCCACCGTCTACAAATGGCACTTCATCACCTGTCAACAACGGTTCTGCAGATAGTCTCACTCCGCCTCTGCCAGCATCTACTGCACTCTCTGTCAATTTGGACATCAATCAGCCACAGCAGTACAGCAATCATGTTGGCTACACGACATCACTATCGTCAACAAATATTACACGACCATTGATAAAAGTTAAGAGATTTCTTAGTACGCTGGTGCAATTCGGCAATGATATCAGTCCTGATATTGGGGAGCGTGTTAAAAGTCTTGTTTTAAATTTAGTTGTACGTATTTTTCAATGATGATAAAATGTTTATTTTTAATACAAAATTTTTTGGAAATTTTTCTTTAGAGTTCAAATTTAAGTATAGAAGAGTTTCATTATTCCCTACAAGATGTGACGAATTTTCCGTTAAGGCCCTTCGTTGTACCTTTCTTGCGAACACACCTACCATTGTTGCAACGAGAGGTGCATGCTCTGGCAAGAAATAACAAACAGGTAAAATAAGACCATAAATTTGAAGCTTTTGAAGTGTTCTTCTGAATACATGATTACAAATAACTAGTAATATATAATTCTGTACTCGTGTATTGATTTCGAAGATAAAAAATTATAAATTCCACCAAGCTCGTAAGTAAACACAACTCAATTCAGAGAAAAAAAAATTGAAACGAAGCCACGCTAACAAACAGTTCTGAAAAGAAATTAAAAATAAATAAGAAAATGCAAACCTGAGAAAGCAAACGTCCTTAAATGGTTACATAAAACATGAGCAAAGACCAGATCAATATGCAAATTGGCTGTAAGAGCAAAACAAATAAATCAAAGAAACCCAATAATGGATTCAGTACGGGTGAATACAAATCAAAAAATAATTGTAAAAGTTGAGAGTCGTCACAGATGGAGGATGATGGCAGTAGTAGCTAGTAGTGGTGGTGGTGGCAGAAAGCACAAGAAATCAGTTTTGAAACGGACGTAATGTTGCTTTTTGTTAGTGTTGGCGGCTGATGGTTGATGAGTGATTGGAATTAGGGGGTGGCATACCCCTGAAACACTCCTACATACTTTGACTACTGCCACCATTACCGCCACCACCACTGCCACCTGACATCCGAACACCGATTTTACTTACAAGAAGTTTTATTGTTTTTTTTATACATCCAAGAAATTGTGTAACACGTGGTTTTTACATTTTGCCATTAATTAAATGTGCATTGGTGAATATCAATTTTATTGAGAGAATTCTGTATGTTACCGAATGTTGGCTAGAGTTAAGATAAATTAAAAAAAAAACGTTTTTATAGTTATGCAGTTTAGGCACATTTGTGCAACGTCAGGTTCATATAGACGAAAAAAAATCAGGATTCAATAACCATTCAGTTATTTAATGGTCTATTAAAAACACCTTTCACATTACAAATTTTATAAAACATTTTCGTGATTCCTTCTTCCTTAGGAAAAAAGGAATTTATTGCAAAGGTAATAGTTTCTATGTAATAATAATAATAGATTTGATATTGTTCCAGTCAACGTTGCAATATGTTCGAGCACATGAACATGTTATATTAGATTCGTCACATTCACCTTCAGAGTTGGCTGAAATCTTCTTACCGAATGATACCCCACTGATAGCAGGCATCAAAAGAAGAGGCTCTGACAGGTACTTTGGATCATTTTGGATCGTTTTTGTAGCATTATTTTCTGCTTCTTCAGATCAAAAACTAGTTTAAATGATCTAAAAATAGTGTTTTCTATTTTTTGAATCATTATAGGTGGGATTCTGTAACAGAGTCATCGTTATCGTCATCTTTGTTTGGTGACTGTCCAGTACTTTGGAATTTTGTTCATAATTCTCGTTGACTCACAAGGCCATCAAAGAATAAGTAAGCCCCAAGCTTTGCTTGTTCACTATTGGCCGAGTTTTCCAACTGTAAACCCACGAAAACTGGACGAGAACTTGCTTACAAAATATCGCTTGACTTGCTACAGAATCTCATCGAATATGTTTTATTAATTCTACTCCATGAAGCAGTTTTGTAATTTTTTTATTTTCAATCTTTTAATTATTTGTTGTGATCTTAACTGGCTGTAATCATTTTCGTTCTGTGTTCGTTAAAACCGAATTTATTAAACTCTTGAAATATTTCTAAGGTAATTTCAGCAATTCTTTTAAAATCAGGAACTTTAGCAGTTTGAGTCAAAAGCAATAGAAATCCCCACCAATCAACGTCCAAGCCTTTTGATTTTACTTCGTCATAAATAGCACATGTAAATGGGAAAACGTTATTAACCGGAACGACGTCGCTATTACCTTTGCCCCGTAATAGCCGTCGTTGTCGTCGTTGTAATCGTCATCAGCATCGCCAGACTGGAGCGTCGACGCTCACTGTTCTGTTTCCTCTTCACCACCGCTACAGCTGCTCCTGCTTGCCGCCTTTCCACAGTTTTTCAAAGAATGAAAATCCGTCGAGCAATTGATTAACATGACACAAACAAGCAGAAATTAACGTTTTCGTCCTAAAATTTCAAAAGTTCACGTCAGTGCCGTAATTAAAAGGCAAGAGGGCCGTGTAAGTGACGTTGAAAAAGGGGTGGTAATGTGGGTGGTCTGGCAGAAGTATGAAAAGGAGAGGATGGTAGAGCAGTGGTGGCGGCTGGTGTATTTGTGTATACTATGTGTATGTATGTGTG
Organism: Iselma pallidipennis; assembly: GCA_037464855.1. Lineage (NCBI taxonomy): Eukaryota > Metazoa > Arthropoda > Insecta > Coleoptera > Meloidae > Iselma > Iselma pallidipennis. The sequence goes on from JAZBHA010000745.1 coordinate 12,461, forward strand.
TGAGAGAGAGTAAAAAGAGCCCTGTTCTCACCAGATGGCGCCGGCGGCACAACGTGCACCAAGCGGCCCGCCAACTGAAAGAAACCATTACTCATTTTAATAAAACGGTCGCATGCAGACTGTTGAAAATGGCTGGAAATCGACCTCGCCGATTTCCTGTAAATGCCCCCCTGTGCTCTAATTTCCTGTGAGACGTCAGTTGTTCCACATTTCACAAAACGTCTATAGATTATTGACTATATTAAGCAAAATGCAAACTTGCAGCATTTGAGTTTTTGCTCAAAGCACTGCGGTCCATCTATACGGGTTTCTCGTCTTATTTAAAACTTTCAATGGAAACATCATTTTTTATCATTACAGTATTTATGAGAATGGTACGAATGGCCATCCTAATGATCAGCAAGACACTTTCTCAGTCAAACGTCCGTTGACAACAACTGCTCAGAATTCATTCCTCTTCTCCCATCAAAGTCTTTTACTGCCGAATATGTCATCAAATATACCAAACTCACATTTTTTCGATTACAACCATCCACATCCATCAACGGCACAACGATATGAAGATAACAACAATACAACAACAAACACCACAACAACAACAAATATTAATCGTGGTGATGAAGAATGGCGTAATATTCATGTTATGTTAAATTGTATCTTATCAATGGTAGAAAAAACCAAAAGGGCATTAACCATATTACAACAAAGAAATAGTCAAGATTTAACAAATGAATGGTTAAGAAAGCAAGATGTTAGTGTTGATTTGAAAAAAGCAGCAAATGAAATTATGGTCCAAGCTATACGACAAACTGAAGATCGTGTTGCTGAAGTTCGACGTCGTGCTGAAGATGCTGTTAACGATGTTAAACGGCAAGCTGTTATTGAGTTGCAAAAAGCTGTAGCAGCTGCTGAAACCAAGGCAAATGAATTGGTGGCTGCTGAACGGGCGAAAATGGAAAAACTACTTGCTGGTAAGATTGCACCCATATCTCTCTCTCTTTCCAATTATAGGTGGATTCAGAATTCTTTCCTATCATTTGACCAGATTACTATAAAATTGTCTGTACATAATTAAGTAGGTAACTTTATTAAATTTCACAGAAGCCAGAAAACATTCCGAAGAAGCTCCCGAAACTATCGATAACAACCTATCACCATCTCAGCCAGCTCCATCGCAACAAAACGTAAGCCACTTCTATACCTCTGGCAAATTTCAATCTTTGATTTTCTTTTTTTTTTCTTGTTAAAATAGTCCTGTTGGAACTGTGGCAGGAAAGCTCATGAGACCTGTTCTGGCTGTAGTGTGGCACGTTATTGTGGTCCATTCTGTCAACATAAAGACTGGGAGAATCATCATCAGATCTGTTCAAAAGACAAATCAAGACCTTTAAGAACATCAACACCTAGTACAACAACAACAACAACATCGAATGTTGTTGTTGGTGCAACTAATCAACATATTGCTGCTACTGCTGTTGTTGCCGCCACTACTGAAACTGTTAAATTTAAAAAGTGACATCTAAAAAAATCGAAACGTTGTAGGAAATTTTAACAAAAAAAAAACGAACAAAAACAAAAAGAAAGAATCGCGTAATTTTTATTAATTGGATAGTCATTTTACAAAAATTAAATTGAACCCCAGTTTCCTCTCTCAATCAAGCACGAGTAGATATATTTCTATATGTCTTGTTGTATAATCATCGACTATCAGCAATTCTATTGAATTTTGTTGGATTTTGAAGCTAGAAATGCCCAACAAATTTGAGAATTGAAGATAGTTGATTCTACCAAAGATAAATGGATGCACACAATCATTATTTATTCCATTGTTTTTGGTACTTTCTTTCTGAATTTCATGTACATAGCAAGCCAATTTATGTTTGCAATATCATTATTATTATCAATATGTTAATTTTTTTATATCAAAGTGAAATACTATAGATGAATACTCTTCTAGTCACAATGTTTTGTCAGATTCTTCTCTTAATCTTTATGGAAACTTTTTAAGGAAACGTTTTAGGATTAGGACAAATAACTGTACATTTCCATGTTAATTAGTGTTTTATTATTTATTTTATTTATAGTTTAGACGAACGGATGTACTTTCACAATATATGAGACACACATAAAATTCTTGAATTGATTTATTGCAATAATTATTGGATCAACAAACTTGCCAGAAATATCAGGGGGCCAGTTTGATAATGACCACTTTAACTTTTTAAAGTCACAGTCTAAGTCCATAGCTCCACCCGAATGTTCACGCGCTCTACTTAGAATGTGAATTTACTTGTTAAAGTCGCCTAACAATTCATTATGAAACCGGTCCAGGAACTAGTCAGGCAGGCGCTTACATTAACATACGTTGCTGACAACGAGGATTTTGGTACCCAGTCCATAGTCCTTGTCGACTTGTTTTGCTCCACCTATTAAGGAACTAAAGAATAAATAAGCTGTGCCGTTTAAATGAAATGTAAACACAACTTAAAGGCTCAAACATGCAAGATCCGTTTACACATATATCCTTCTTCCTATCTCAATCCTTTACTGTGCAGATATGCTTGCCTACTATTGGCAGAACTTTTCCCGTCCAACTGTATATAAGCGGAGAGACAACCGTCCATGAAGAGTTGGTAATGGAATACTGTTTAACCGTTAGTGCGCCGGTTTCATGCCGTAGTGACTAAAGAAACATATGTTCCACAAACTTCTATCCAGCGACAGCAATGCCGGTGTGTGTGAAAAGGTTCACAAGGAAACGTTGCCTTCGATCACCGGCAGCCGGTTTGTCGAGGGCTTCACTCGAGTACGTGTGAAAATCTCCATTTGATTACACTGCATCCGGTGCCGGTGTGTCTGAAAACGCACTTAGGTTGCAGATAGACGGAGAGACTTTTCTCTCCTAACTTCGGTAGCTATAACCTCTCGCTCTAAAAATAGAGAGCACACTTTAACTAGCCATCAATGACGACGACAATTTGCACCCCTGAATCGCACCTCGATTTCCGTTATTTGAGTGGAAATAAAACAAATCATATGTAAAAAAACCCAACTATTTATTGAACAATATCGGCAAATAATTTCTCAGCTTTATTACCAACATTTAAACTATTCTTCCATTCGTCTTTATGTCTTTTATATAAAACTAAATTAATTTTACATGCAATAATCCGACCATATTCATTATTAGACCAACTAGCATCTTTATCTGATAATTCGTCCATGATTTGTAATTTACTTTTTAAATTCGTAACATTCCATATATCTTCAAAGGCTCTAGAACCGTATTTTGTCGAAGCCAATTCTTGATAATGTCCCTACAGAAAAGCAACAAACACATATTGATATTTTTTTTGAAATCAAATCAAAAATAACATACTTTCAGCTTGTTTATTAATTTCTCCCGACTTTTCTCCCCAACAAAACCACTATTAACGAATGCTGGCACAATATGACAACCCATCCTGTTACAGAATAAATCTTTCAAATCTCTATTTTCCATATTTAATAAACCATTAACAATTTTAATTGGTTTAGTGAACTGTAGAATTAATTGTAGAATTAAAGTACCGTGTAAATTTAACTTTTCTTTAGATAAATTGATTGGATTCTCTTGCATTGTATCAAAATTACGAAATGTTGCTAAACAACTAATGAATTTATCTTGTCTGTCTTCTGGTTCTAAACAATTTAGAGATTTCATCAAATTCTATAAAAAAAAAACAATTAAATTAAATCAAATATCAAATCCAAAATAGAAATAATTTACTTGAACAAAAATTCCTTGTTTGGTGGCAAATTTCTTACAACCTTCCCCTAAAGCTAGAAGTATTCCAGAATGGGCAGCCTCAATGATTTGGTCAAAACTGTCTTTTAATTCCTCAAAAAATGCTTCAAACTAAAAATTAATAACATTAAAAAAATATATTTTTAAATTACATTTAAAATATACTTCAGTCTTCTCTTCACAACACGCTATCAATTTTTGTACAGCAAAATTTGTCGATTTTATGGTCGCCAATTTTGGTAAACGATTTAGAAAACAATTTAAATAGATTTGTGTAAAAGTCTTCTTTTTGGCCACTTGCAATGAAGTTTCTAACAGCATTATCAATGATTTTGATAAGAATACAGGTGGTAATAGATTATAATCAATCGGTTCTTGTTGAGTGGCAAAATTTTCGGTTAACAATTTCTGTAAATATTTTCTTAACAATTTCTTATCAGTTTGTTTTAATGCTTTTAATAATATTTGTAGAAATGCTGATGTTATCTCATTATTACACAATTCATTAAATTGAGGCCATGCCAGAATTCGTTCTGCATAATCCTTAACAACATCCTCATATTCTGATGGAATAATTAGTGATTTATCTTGTTTTATTGCAACAGGTAGATGTGGTTGTTGTTGTTCTGGTGGTATTTGAGCTAGACATTCTAAACATTTACGCATTACATGATTTCCATACGTATCCCAAATGTAATCTTCTAGATTGTTTAGAAGGAATTTGCTCACTTTTAATACAAAATTTTTACATCGTTGTTGGAATTCTTTGTTAGTATCAGTTTCTTGAATAATTAATGATTTTTTACAAGCTTGTATGATTAATGATTCTACAATATGACTAGCAAATCGATCATTACATATTGGTCTTAAATCATCACTGAATGCTGTCATGAATCGTTCCAAATTTGAATCATTTACAAACGGTAACAGTGTCTCTATGACACGACATCCGATCTGATTACGACTGTAATTGATTTCTTGATCAACAGTTTGTGCAAAAACATTATTGGCCAAAATCACTGCAAAAAATAATAGATTCTGTTACGTTGTTTACATAAAAAAGTGAGGTTAGGATACATGAGTGCAAATATGTAACTCCTATAAAATAATCGGTTTATTCTAATGATAGGTGATGAAACTTACATTTATCTTCTTCCAAAGCAAAACCATCACGGTACATTTCTAAGACTCTAACAAAATATTGGTAAGTATCACTATCTATTTGATAGCCACAACCATAACTACCTCTTTTACCATATTTTCGTGCGTTTTGTAGAACTGATTTTCGTTTACGTTTATTTCGAGGTTTTTGTACAGAATTTGAGTCAATTTCAGTCGACATTGTCCAAAATATTTACGAAAACACGTGTGGAAAACGAACAAACTTATCCTCGCACAGCTTTGACAGCTCAAAAAAGTGGGGTTATAAGTGCTCGATGTAGCTCTAACTACTTAGTTCAAAGTTGCTTAAAAATTACGCTTCAAATCAAATAATCAAACTTTTTATTTTATTATCCTTCCTTCTGTCTAGATGTTTTTTTGCTTTCGCTTGATTAAAATTACTTTTTGCATTTTTGATTTCCAAAAAAAGTCGGTTCTTGCAGTGGCGTAACTTGAAATTTTGCCAGGGTCACGTCAGTCACGTCATTGTAATCCAGTGGCGGCTCTAATATAAAGTTAATGGAGCCTAAACTCAAGATCTTCACCTTAAAGGGACCTCGCAAGCTCAAGCTGGGTACTACAGTGGTCCCTCAAACAATACAAGCTTCAGGCCCCCAAATACTTGGATCAATCGTTGTTTAATCTTTAAGCTTTGATAATGAGAGCCCTCACTTTCATCGCAAGTGCTTTGCGCAGTTCCGGCCAAAGTCCAGTTGAGTTTCGACATAACGGCACCCTCAGAGAATTGGTGGTGCCGTTATTTAGGTTTTCCGTTATTTTGAAACTTTGTTTAGTTTATCAATACACTCCTTTTTACACCACTTGCTATTTTCTTTATGATATCACTTTTATTCTGGGACCCTCGCAAAAATTTACTTCAGGCCCTTCTTTACTACAGCTACATAAGCATGCACCAAGAAGTGAATGGATTTACAAGGGCGCCTCTAATGTTTGAGTTACTCAATGGTCCGGGCCGCGGGGCTGTGCAAATAGAATAGTTAGGCTACTGGTGTTATCATTATCTGAATCGTGAAATTTTTATATTATCATTATCATTTTTTAATTTTCCGTTTACATTATTTAACACGCAATGTAACAATTAATTGTGTTAAAAAATGATTAACTATATAATACACATAGATTACCATAAATTAAAACAATGATGACTAGCAGAAAATGTCTTCACGAAATTACATCTATTTCTAGCCTATGATCCTAACAAAAAAGTGAATAGTCATTTTTGAAATAGCTCTCCAATTATTTAAATCTAGATAATCAATCCATCATCATAAATGGTCTCTTAAATTAATATGAGCAAAAAATTTACAACCTTGAATTACCATAAATACAACAAATTTCTATAGAATTCTTACCACAAAAAATAATAAAGAATATTCAATTATTACGACTATAATAAAGTTTTTTTTTAAGGAAAAGCACAAAAAATCAATATAGTCAATTGTACCATTTGCTGACCTTGACAATGAAAAAAAGCGTAATGGTTCGATTTACCCATGTAAACACATCATTGTTGTTTTTTCCCGCCATCTAATTTTTTCTGTATTGATTTTATAATAATAATAATAGTAATAATGATAAAAATGATAACAATAAATATTGCACAACATGATCATCATCGTATTAGTCCTGCCACAAGCTCATTCGTGTTGTTAAGAATTATACCTACACAATGGCATTTTGCAATTTCTGACGATTTTCTTATCAATGAAAAGAAAAAGGCTCTTTGTTCATTATTATCTATTGCACACCCCACAGGTAGTGCGTTCTATTTCTGCATTATTTTTGATTTTTTTTCAATCGATCTGTTTTTATTAGAAAATTTTAATTTTTTGGATTTAAAAGTGATTCAGATTGTTAAGCTAGCGATTTTATAAAAATTATGTAATTTGCGTAATTCAGGGCACGTTTTTGATACGGTATCGTGTATATCGTACATGTAAAGCGCTCCATACACTATCAACAATGCTAGACACTATTTCGGTCATTACTGATTAGCGCGGAGATGACGTAACTCGTCAAGAGTAGAATCTAGATCAGTGGTGGCGAACCTATGACAATGGCATTTCAAATTATTGATACCCTTTTTACCACACCCTCCCCACACACATGCACAAGCATACTAGCTAAAGAAATTGAAAATGAAGGCAAAGATGCTATCGCATAGTCTCAATCTGCTTAGAACTTTTTTCAGCCCCTCTTTGGTACCATGGTATGTGGTCAACAGTACCATTGTTCATGTAAACACTCATATCATTTTAAAGAAGTGTTTATCCCTGCTCAGTTACAAGGATTCTCACAGGCAGAAGGTGCATGTTACCATTCCTGGACCCATTTACAATTGTAATAAAAGATAAAGGACCGCTTTCGTGATAAACTTTAGGTGAACTTTAACTTGTAAAAGTCGAATGATTATACATACTTATTTGGTCTACTGAACTTATAAGATGACTTTACAAGCTAAAATTACTTTATTATTATGGAACCGGCTCATAATGTAATAGTGCCATGGAAGAGAAGCCTGTAAGTAACTAATATTAAAAAAAATCCTGCTACATCCCCTAAGACCCGATAAAAACTTGTGCGCACCCAAACAGGAGCACTTGTTACCTAGGAGAAACTATATATGTATTTAGCTGCATCGTCATTTTATCCCTTAACCCTAATCTATATCATTCTAGTAGTGTATGGGTTCCTTTAATGAGCTAATAGCTTATTTACATGCGCGCGCAAGTAATCCATTCTTTACTACACACACAGTCACCGGTTTTCAGCATGTGTGTAAAATGTGTATTCAGTAGTAATTGAACGCGGCTTGCGAAGTGTGGTCAATTCACGCCAAATAAGGTGTACCTACTCGGCAAAAGGGGAAAAACAACAATTAACGAAAATAATTTTCCAACAGAAAAAAAGGTGGAAAACAGAAACCAGGAGTTATATAGATTTTCCATAATTTTTCCTGCAATTCTTATATTTTATTTTAAATTTATTTTCAATTGGTAAGTTATTTTTTCATTATCATTACTATTATTATTATTATTATTGACGATTTATTGATTAATACGGAATTAGGTGACTATATTATTTCAAATAGAGTTTAGAATGAAATTTGATCGATGTCATCACGACAAAAATAGCTCAATGGGAATGAAATATTTCAGGAATCACTGAAATATTTCAGAAATCACTACCAATTCCCATTAGATCTATATATAAATTTTTGTCTAATATGGTAAAAAAAATCGATTTTTTTTCTAATTTAATTCATTTTACATTTATTATATATATTATAATACATAATATGATACAGTCAATGACTTATCCAACGATAAATCCGGTTGCACCATCCAACTAGTAATAAAAATATCTAATGCAGTCAGTTTTTGTTAATCAATTAATTAATATAATTGTATGTTGTTTTTTTTTTGGTGTGTGTCTTTATGATAAATAACATTTAAAAATATTCCATTCATTCATTGATAATAATTTTTGCGACAATTTTGATTTATAGTGTGTAATTAAAAATTATAATCAATAAGGGGGGTTATCTTGAAAAATACGGTGTTTTCATGTTTATGTTTTCATGATTTTTGAAAGACGTAAAGTATTGTAGAGATAATAGGATAATAATTAACTTGAGGAACCTTCTCGATTTTTCCATTGAAAATATACCTATAAGGCCGTTTTCATTTTCTATTTTTAATTTAGTTTTGAACTAGAAAATTCCAGTTTTTTTTTTTTTTTTTTTGGTTAAATATTGTAATTTAGCATAACCTTGATTATGTTAAATTAACAATTATTTTAAATCCCGGTAGTAGCGTCACTTCAGATTTAGTTGATCCACCTGTAAAAATTTACTAAAACGGCATCCACACGCTCCAACTTCCTGATAGAGCTACTTGAGTAAACTGGGATTTCTGTTCGCCAGATGTTCGCCACTGTTCAATTGGGACAAATTCTACAATACAAACCCAAATCGGACAAATAGGTCAATTTGAGATATTGGGCCGCCGAATTTTGAGTTTTTCCTTAATTATCTCTTTTTTAATGGTAGCTTGTCTTTTCTTAAACCCTTTGAATTTTTTATAGCAAACTTCACGTAGGTAGGGCAACCGCTTCATTGAGTCAAAACGCCCACGTCCCGGTGTGGCCCAATTAAGGGGAATCGAGTGTACTACAAGTACCTGTTTAGAAATGAAGACGTAAAAACGAGACCCCCTCTTGAAGTGAAGCCTCAGGCTTACGCCTTATATGCGTGTATACTTGAGTTCGGCCTTGCTTGTCAGCTCTGACAGGACTCAATTGGGACCCCTGAGGCTCTGCGTAATCGTGGGACCGCTCGAGTGCGTAGTTACGCCACTGAATTCCGCTCCTAAATTCAAGTCCACTTTTCCGCATCTATTTTCGTTAATCATTAGAACTGATCGACGAGGAAGAGATTATAGTTACATATAAATGATAGAAGTGTTAAGAAAAAACTACATACGTCTATTGCAAAATCATTCCGTTTAATATTGTTGCATATTGCAATGATTTTTTGATAAGAAAAATTAATTATTATCAGTATACAATGGATTTTTTTCCTACAACTACAAGGATGTTCCAGCCTAATAAATATCAAAGATATAATTAATTGATTGTAGGGAGTAAGAAATTATTGAAAAAAAAATTATGAGTTCAATGATATTTAAATAAATACTTTTTTTTTTGTTGTAGACACTATAAATTAAATCCTATCTGACATTATTCAAATTCAAAACCGCAATGTTTTATAATAAAGGCCGTCGTCTCATTTTTTATTTATCATTATTGTCAGTATGCCTAAATGATTTTGTGATTTTGTTGACTTTTATCATTATTATTATTTTCTACTATACAAGAATCCTACTTTTTTAAATTTTAATGAATGAAAAGGAATACATGCATATATTAGAAATGCTAATGAGAAATCGAAAAAAAGCCTCTATACGTAAATTGATGATGATTATATCGATACGGAAAGTACAAAAAGAAAGGTCTAAATTTAAATAAATTGAGGACCGTGAAAGATTTGAAGAAGACACAGTCTAATTGGAAAAATTTGTCAGTTAGTTCTTCTTCTCTCTTTTTAGAGAGGCGAGAGAAGAAAAATCTCCCCTATTTTATTTAAACTTTGTAATCACAAAATATACAGGGTCATCAAAAAATCTTATGATAAATTTTTCGTTCTTCTTCTTCTTTGATATTGATCAAAGTCAACACGAATTTTTAAATCCTTTTGATAACCTCATATCTATAAAAAAAATTTTTTGGACTTTACCATTATAAATTTAAGTAAATTACAGTTTTTTAGACTTTTATTGTACATTTTTAGATTTTATAATAGTCTCATAATTATGAAACGAGTTTTTTTATGCTATTTTTTCTATTTTATCTTTTTATGTATTTTTGAAATAAAAAAATCAGCATAATATCAGACATCTATATTTAGGAAATTTCGTTGTGGTTGGTGGTCATACAGATTTTGACAACTAAAAAGGTGCGTTTTATAAATAACCGAAGAGGTACTTTAAAGGAAAAAATGTAGTACTAATTACATTACAATTAGATTTTGTAGCGCATAGTCAAAAAACAACAATAATGATAATAATACGATTAATTTTAATGAATCTTTACATTAATAATAATCTGAAAAAAACAAGTCGTGTATTAATAAAACCAGATTTAAAAGAAAAATGCATCTTTTGGATAGAAGTGAATTCAGTCTAAATGGCCTTCCATTAAAAATAACTTGATTAGAAGGCATAAACCAGCTTCCTAAGTAGGATGGACGGGTTGCACGAACTATTATTATTTTATCAGTAAGTAGGACATAAGCCATAAGCGGTAAAAAATATATAAGAAATGTAAAAAGAAAAACCCTAATGGTAAACCAAGAAAATGGAAAATATTGCAATAATTTCTGATTAAATCGGAAAACTTGAATTGATAAAAATTCAATTAAGGAGTAATAAAAAATCAAAAGTATTAATTAAAAGAGTGATTTGCCAAATTCTCAAGAGGGTAATACAATGAAAAAAAAAACAAAAAAGACCATTAAGATCACAAATTAACGGAAAAAGGCTATCCTGGATGTTGAATAAAGGAAGTAAAATAACAAGGTTATTAACAATAATATGATAACATTGATAACAATCTGAAAATTTCGATATAAAATCCACAATCAGTGAACTTTATATAAGTTTAAAACAACTAATTGCGTTACTTTTTTTTCCTTTTTTCGAAATATTTTTATTTATGAAACTGCTTAAAAACGTCCAGCAATTGTTATAAAGTGGTTATTGATGTTTTCTTTTCCTTTATTAATAGATTTTATCATTTTGCTTCATAATAACAGATCAGACTGATAATTCAAGTAGGTATACATATTTTGAAATAATAGTTAGGTACGTATAATTCAAAAATAGATCTCTATTGAATTCAAATTGATATCGTCGGCGATAATAATCAAAGGGGATTTTTTAATTACTTCATGTTCAAGATTTTTGAAAACTACGTTACTTAAAACAGATACAAAAACAATAAGTAAATAACTAATACGTAGCAGTAATAGGTATTTCCAAAATTTGATTTGTATTAGTTTTATATTATTGTAGGTAGGTATAGATAGGCCGATTTAAGAAAAACCAAGCATCGAATGCGCAGAGGGACTGAAACGAGCCCGCGCTGCATATATCGAAATTCCATTGGCCGAAGCGTATCGAACACGCCTACAACATGCGCCAGTTTGGTTTTTCTTAAAACGGCCTATCTATATCAGTATTGCAGAATGCACTAGAACCGGTCAGCAACCTGAAAAAATGCATGACCAGTTTATTTTTAGAAATGCCCATTTAAATACCGACTGTCCTCAAACCAAATTGCATATATCTACAGTAAAACTTACAATTAGTTACAAAGTGATCTCATATAACGACAACTCGGTTATTATGACGAAATTAAGACATTTATAGTCTAGCTATTTTGACTTGGCGCCTCTGACTAAAAACTAAAACAATTATAGGTAATACACTTATGGGGCAAAAATCAGCATCTGTCAAGAGAGCAAACACTACTATTGTGGCTGCTTGTTGCTTTAGTCAAAGGGGCCAAGTCAGAATAGATTATACCTGGAGTTATAAAACCCAATGTGCACCAGTCTTATAAATTTCGTGAATATTGACTTCTACAGTCAAATTACTTTACAGTAGCACCTAACAAGAGAGTTTGTTCACGACATCAGCAACAATAGACAATTTTAATTTACAAAAACCTGGATACAATTATATACTATAAACGTCATTATTTTCCGAATCACTTGAGTGGCGGTGTAGTCGAGTTCTACTGTATTTTTTTACAAAAGGATAATTTTTAAGAAAGTTAATTAAAATTACAAAGAAAACAAGCACAACCTGCAACTCTACTAGGTGTTCCTAATAAACAGTAGTGGTTGTTTTCTCAATAAATTAATTCAAATAATAACAGTAATAATGAAATAAGAGGGTAGGTTCGATTCTGACAATTATCTGAAAAGAACTTGAAAACCACTATTCATATTAATTTTATTCATTTTTATTCTGTATATGTTTTGTTATCAAATAATTAGGGGTACAATTTAATGGGACATTTTATTACATTCATTTTTTGGAAAAATGGTTATTTAAATTGAAGGATTTCTAGCCTGCCAAACCTAATTTCGTTATCATTTATCTAAATTTAAATTAAGACTAGAACAACAAAGACATTATTTTATATTTTAAATAGAATGACATTTAACTAGTTCTCTTTTTTTAGAAGGATGATCATTCATCTTTAAAAATTAATCCAAAATATACCTACCTACAATACCTAACGAATTATTTTGACGTGTCTAGAAACACGACGTAGACTATTGGAAAATTTATTGAAAATCCATACTGTCCTTATCCATTTACAATATAGTTTATGATCGTTGTCATTAATAATGTTTTGATTAATAATTAATCTAAATGGCCTTGTAAAAGTTCAAGTTTATCGTTGCCTATTTAGTTCTATGGTTCGCGTTCAATAAACGTTCCTACTATAATCTGCAGACCTAATTGTAATTAATTACAATTGTTTAAATATAATTGATGATAATTGGTTGAAATTGTTGGAAAATTTAACAAAAATTTGTCCTTGAAATTATCAAAAATTCTGATGAAATTCTAAAATTTTTTCGAGAAATTTCAATTTCTGACCTCCATCCTGATTTCAAGGCGCTCTCCTTGAACTATATTGGGGGTATTACGATTGTTAATAAAAATACGCTATTTTTTTGAGTTTATTTATAATTTATCAGGAAAGTAGTGGTCGTAAATTTCAGTTTCCTGTTATCTCTCGGAAATTGTATCAAAATATTGATGATTGAAGGTTGTGACTTTGATTCTTTTTCATTGAAAAACAATTTGACATTCGGAAGTGTTACATTTGGGAACATAATTTTTTTATTATTATTATTATTATTTTACAGATAGTAAAATGGTATCTGGAAATTCCAACGACGTCATTTACAAGGAAGTGGTTATTATAGGTAGGTTGCCCCGAAAAACTCTATTGATTCTCTTGATTCCAATTGGTTTTGTTGTTTTTTTTGTAGGAAATGGTCCCAGTGGTATCTCGTTATCATATATGTTATCAGGCAATCTACCATACGTCACCTCTGATTGTCATCCTGATGAAATGCTATCGCGACGACTTGACACTTGTATTGGTCAATGTTTAATTAAACAAGATCTTGATTATTTATCAACAGGATTAGAAGGACGTTCAACAAATCCAGTTTCATTATTATTAGACAATCTTCTGCATCCATGTGCTGATATTGGACTAGAAATGCCACCATTGGTTGAATTTCGTCAGAATGGTGTACCTGTAAGTTGATTGAGTCAAATTTCAGAAAAAAAAGTCTCAAAAATAATTAAAATCTTTGTTGATTTTGAGTTGATTGTAATCGGAATCGTTGTTTTTAAGTGAACACCATGAGTGTGAAGATTTTTTTTTTTCAAGAGACTATCAGGATTGTAACTAGAAGGAAGATAAAGAAATTCTGAATCACATTGTTCGCATTGTGAAACCCTAAACGAGTCTAGAATTAGTCATTCATTGTCAACATATACTGTCATTTCTTACATTTATCTGAATTATTAAAATTTTTGTCTGTCTGTTCACCTCTCCTGTTCTTGCTGGTTTTCTATTTGGTTTGATTCCCTAACTGTTTCGTGAACCTGAATTTTTCGTAGCTTCAAGTTTCACACTCCTTCCCTTATCATTCAAAATCTTTCAGGTAGAGCACTTCATTAGCACTGTACACTTATGTGCATATAAAAGAGAACGTCTCTTGGGTAAGAAATACTAGTATTTTCGTTCGTCTGAGTCAGGCTTTTTATCTCTCTAGAGTAGGAAGGTGGCGAGAATATGTTTCCTACCAAATTCGCCAGATTCCGACCTAGTGAAGCTTAAGTTGCCTTGTGAAGACCACCCTCGGCAGCCCGATTTATACAGGCCCACAAAAAGCGTTCTGTGCACTCAAGTGTACAACCCATAAGAAGCTTAATCTTAGCATCCTTACCTCTCTCTTTATTTGTTTGAACCTTTATCTATTTGTACATTAGTGGTTTTACTACACGTTCACTTTTTTTCACGTATTTCTTTAGGCATTTTCCCTTTCATTGAGTTCTTCGTTGCGTTAATCCTTTACTTTTCATTTTCCATATTCTGTTTATAAGTTGTTTTTGATTTCTTACTAACAATAAGATAAATCTTTACTTATTTTTGGCGAGAAACGAGCAAAATTCCACGTAGCTCTGTGGCAGATAAGCAGAGCTGTAATTAAAGACTTTTGGCTCCCATGGCCAAATACACTATTGCGTCATATTTTCAGAAGGCAAAGGATAAAGCGCCTTCAATTTTAATTTCACTAGCTGCAAAGGGTACAGAGGCGCTAAGGAATCCCACCAACTACAGCGGAGCCAAATTGACTTCTCAAAAGGATTGCTTCTAATCGGAATATCAGTTTTCTCATAGAAATCAATGTCAGGTGCCAAAATGAGACATGCTAAAGGTACGAAATTTTAAAAAGCGCCTCAGACGCCACAATTGATCGACCCCGGTCCTGGTTACGACAATTCGCTCCTGCTGTGGTCGGTGGGAATTCCAAGACTTTCAGCCCAGTCTTTTTCTGGTTTTCCCTGCATTTCTGCGAATTTTTGTATCAACTGTTAGGTAGAAAAACAAGAAACATTAGATTGAGACTTTTTTTTGAAATATATTTATATAAAACTTGTATAATTATATTTTCTATATATTTCAGATAGATCATGTGGTTTTAGGGAAAGGTCCACCAGGTGGATCCTGGCATAAAATGGATCCATATATCTTAACATTATCATTAGGTAATTGGATGTCATTACCTAGTTTACCATATAAGAATCGTGATTCGGGTGAAAAACGTGCATTAGCATCAAATATTGCCAATTATTATATAAAATATGTTGAAGAAATGAATTTAACAAAGAATTTCATTAATAATGTTATTGTTAAGAAAATCTATCCGTTAAATGTAAAACAAACAACAACAACGATAACAACAACAGCAGATCAAGAGATAGGTGATTTTGAACAACAAATCGACACAAAATTGGAAGATTCAAGTATATTTTGTCGTGCATTTAATTTTGTTCTACAACGTGGACATCGTAAAAGTAAACCACACCGGTGTTGTGGTAGAATGAGAGAACAGAATCTTTGTAGACCTCAAACTAGACCAAAAAATAATAGTAATAAC
>JAZBHA010000745.1:28331-40001 GCA_037464855.1 Iselma pallidipennis
ATACAAACTGGTTAATAGAGACATGTAATGTGGAATCAGGTGAAATAACAAAATATTGTTGTAAATATTTAATATTAGCCAATGGTGCCAATGATTTACCAAATAAATTGGATTTATTAAGAAAACGAACAGATCCGGATTGGTTATTTTATGATTTACGTACATTAGAAAATCAATTAGATTCATTAATAAAGAAAACTGATATAATAACAGACATTGATCCGGTATTGATAATTGGTGGTGGTTTAAGTGCTGCTGATGCAATTATTGGTATACGTAATCGTAATATACCAATATTGCATGTATTTCGGAATAAATTGAATAATATCAGTCGACAATTACCCGAAAATATGTATCCAGAATATCATAAAGTTAATGAAATGATGCAAGATGGTGGTACAAATTATCCATATTATCAATCATATCCGGAATATAATTTAACCGATATTGATATTGATAATCATTCGGTTACATTAACATCAGTTAAAACTGGTGATAATATAAAAGTGCAAGTATCATTTGTTTGTATATTGATTGGTTCTAAACCAAATTTAAATTTTCTACCAACAAATTTTAATTTAGCATCCAATAAAAATGTACCAATCGATTCGAAAACGAATCCATTAAATATTAATAAATTAACACATGAAATTGATAATATGGAGAATATATTTGCTGTTGGACCATTGGCTGGTGATAATTTTGTACGTTTTATACCGGGTGGTTGTATGGCTGTTGTTGCTGAATTATATAAAAAAAATAATTATATTTGTTATGTTTAAATTTAAATTTATATATAACTAGATAAGAGTTTTAAAGGAAATTGTGACTGTGACGATGCAAAAGGGATTTCTTGTAGATTAGGGGTTTATTCTATAGAATTGCTTCATTATTTTTATAAAAATCATTCCAAAAGAGAAGAGATATGTTAGAGTGTTATTTTATATTTTTATTAAATTTGTTAAGTCTTGTAAATCTTTATTATAGTGGGTTTTATTTTTTTTTGTTAATAGAAATTGTTGAAATAAAAAAATTTTGCAAAAAAATTGTTTTATTCCGATAGTCAGGCAACCAGTTATACAGTGTCATTGTTAGGATAGTGGCATAGCCCGTATTTTACAGTAATAATTCTAAGGGTGCACATACACGGGGGGCATTTGCTCCTCCAACTTCATCCCTTTTCTCCCCGTAAAAGAGGTGAATATAATATAACATCTCCCTACCCGCTCTAAAACTATCATCTTTTGTTTTAGAAAGAGAGGAGAGAAGAGTTAGGAAAGAAATATCTCCCTGTGCAGTGCGGCTTAAATTTTTTTAAACAATTACCTTGTTTACAAGATAATAATACAAATATTATCAAATCTTATCAATATTATTCAATAAATATAGCTATAAGATGGTCTTAGATAGGCATCGAAAAAAAACAAAATATGTTTTCTAATTGTAAGAAATTTTCTTTTGATAAACGGCTTAACGAAATATTAAAAGATTTATTGATTTATCTCGAAAAACCAGTTGTAAAACTGTTCTGTATTATGTAATATAATCTATCCTTGATGGTACGTGAAAAGAGAAATTTTGTAAAATATCAAATAAGTCCATTTTTGGGAATATAGGACGGTACCTTTATTATTACTCAAGAATTGTTATTGTATTTTGTTTAATAATGGTTGATATTGTAGTAATATTTCTCAAACATTCTGGTACTTATTCTGACGATAAAAAGAATTATAGAGTTCTCCCAAAATATTTCATTAATTTTATAATATCTTGTATTTGCATTTTATTTCTTATTTTGCCTCTGTTTCTTTGGAACCAAGGATTTTCTTTGCTGGAGGTTTGGCTGGTGACCGTAAGAATGATCGCAAGGCTTAGGCGGTGGCCGCAAAATTCCTTTTTTATGCTGAAACTCCGGTATTTTCGATGAACAGCTACTATATATCTCATATCCTTGATCATTCTAAATTAATTATTTTCAGTGTTGAAATTTGATAAATAAAAAGTTAAAATGCGGCCGTACTTGAGAACTATCCACAATAGAGACAATTTTTATAGGTACAGTAGACCTCGTCTAGGACAGGTCTGTTATAATGATACTTGCCTACAAGCTACACGACAATGCATGTACAAGCCTATGATCACGTTAAATACCATTGTTGCGCAAGCATAAATGTTTAGTGTATAGACTTCTTTAGGGTACATTCATGTTGAAGCACCATCGACACCACCGCATATCGCACGCGTACTCTGTCCGATGTAGTCTTATAAGAGCGCCTCGCTTCGCACACCACCGTCTTATTTAAGAGTATGTTTGGACGGTTTGAGACATTGTGCGAATGATCGTGGTCCTGGCGAACTAACGTGCGGTGCTTCAACGTAACTGCAGCCTAAATTCACTATACGTAGATGGTATCCACAGCAGACAAATACTTTTTTTATGATAAAAACTCTAAATAGACAAGGGAAACGACCATAAGTGGATATTCGCGGGACAAAAGGGTCCACTAGTACTTATTAGGGTGTACATACATACATAAGGAGAATTTTCTCTCCTAACTTTTGCGTATCTCTTTCTACAAAAGAGGAAAGATAGCTCCATTTTTATTTTTGTGGACAGAGCAAAATCTAGAAGCAGACCTGTCTTAAAGGCTATCCCGATCAAAAATCGATTAAGATCTCCTAACCAGGTTTTAATGCTAAAACATATGTAAATTAAGTAGGACATTCTGTATATTGTCCTGCATCCCTCATATTTATTCCCCCTGGCTTATTTATGACAAATCTGATCGGACATGTGCCACTTTCTCGAAACTTCTGTTTTCTTCGAATTGAAACCAACAACCAACAACCAACAAACTAAATAATCATATTATACCCCATTCAACCATCATCTATCTGATTGAGAGTTAAGTTGACTTTTTTCTATCCATTTTATATCTCCTCGTTCGCAAACAAAAAGGAGAGATGGTCAAAAAGTTGATGGTGACGTCCTTAGTGAAGGTTGTATTGACGTGGGGTTTTTCTCGTTCTTTCTGTGCTTTTTTTCTTCTATACACACACAACACCAATAACAGAGACCGAACTGTTTACTATATATGGGTATCTGAAAGTGTTTTCAATCTGGTTGTTGTATGTGGGTTGAATAGCATATGGTCGAATGGACACATATGGTCTTGTCTTATTTTATTAAAATCGATTGCAACCATTTCAAGATTCAAATAAAATGGTAAAATATTAAATAATCATGTTATACAATAATTATCAAGTGATAATTATTTTTGGCGAAAAATTATAGTTGTACCATTTACTGATAGGAGAATGGTACTTAAGTCGCGACTTTACCATAGTTGGGTTCATTAACGTGTTCAACGGTATGTAAATGGCATCAAAGAAGAATAGATAATAAATATTTTGTTTTGATGTAAGCGACGTGACGTAAAAAGGTCTTAGCACTCCTCGAAAAACTTTCTGATTTTTAAATTTTCTTCTCATATTTTTTCAATAATAATTCTATTGATTAATTTGATAATAATTAATGTTGTAATTGTCCCTTTATCATTGATAACAATTTTTCAAATAAAAATGATGTCATCAAATTGTCTCTAATATGGTACAAACAAGTACTCGAAAATCTTTAAACTGTATAAAATGGAATTTAATCATTAGTGGGTACGACAATATAATTGGTTGGCTCTATTGTTTCTAAATAATATTTATAGCATTTCTATAACAATAACAACAACAATAAAAATCAATAAAAAGTATTTGTGGTTAAAGTATAGAAACTAAAGGTAATGTCGTCAGACAGGATATGGATTAGGAGAAATTAATTAAAGACAGGAAAAGCAGCGGTGACAAGAGGGAAACAATATTAGATCAATGGTTTTGTCAAACTACCCTTGTGTATGTACCATCCGGTACCCGTCTAATATGTCTCTAGATAGTTTATTTTTAAACAAAATATATTAATGGAAGTGAAAAACAAACGTTCCACCAGGTTCAATGTCAGGTTTTTTTGGAAGCAATTTTTTCCCCATTCTAACACATGTTCGATGTTACTGTATTATATAAGGTAAAGTTTGAAGAAAAAATTGGTAGGAAAGTCTGAAGATGGTAAAATCTGCAGGCGGTACCACGCGAAAAATTCGCCTAAACTGCTTTGACAAAATCTATTTTCCCAATATTATTTCCCTGTACCTAATTATCAGGACCGTATTTACTCTGTCAGAATTAGAGTTCCATATTTACTGACAATGAGTTATCTGCTCCTTATAAAATAGTCCAATCATATTAGACAAAAATGGGGGCTCTGTGGGATGCACCTTGCACTTTATCTCGAAGGTGGTGTGGAAATGAGTTCATCACTACTTTATCTGATTGAAACTTTGTAAGTCGTATAACGTGATAACGGTTACTTGTAGGCAAAAAAGGCATTGAATATATTTTGTAGAGAATTTTCTATTCTACAAGTTTTATCATTACAATTTTTCTTGTTAGACTGTTAGGAAGCGAGTTATTCACGAAAAACTGATTTTTTGGACATTTGAAGCGCACACGTTATCGATGGAGACTTTTGATATGTTTTTTAAAACGACCAAATAAAGGTGTATACAAAAAATCAGCTGGCTCTGAATCTATCCGCAGAAAAATCCTTATATGACTGAACTAAAATAAAAAATCTCCTTTGAGAATGAATCCCCGGGCTTGCGTTTCCTGTGCCTATACGTAAATACGGCACTGGTAAGTTTTTCATTCTTTTGATGACATTTTTCGTAATTGTATTGGGTAATCACGATAATTGCCTATTTAGATCTAAACACGTGTACTGACAACCAATTAAAGCGGACGCCTACAATCAGTAGTAGTGATAAGGTTCGCGGTGCCTTTCTTTTATGTTCACATAGTCAGGGCCGCATTAAGCGAAGTAAGCAAGGCCGATGTTTAGGGGCGCAATAAATGAGGGGTGTCCCAAAACAAAATAAGAATACAAAAAAATTAGACCGTTTCTAAGCATAACGTAAGACGCTATATGAGATGTCGGTTCAAACATATTCTACTGTATTTTCTGAATTCTTTTGTTTTTTTTAGTATTGAATTTCTACAATCTACTACATGTCTAGATAGTTCATTATCACCATCTTTTCTTGGTTTTTCTGTAAAAATTCTTCTTAGACTGTTGTTTTTCCGTCTGCTTTTTTGTTTGTCCCGATTATTATTCTATTTTTCTCATTTTATTCTTCTTAATATTCACAGATCTATCCATAATTATGTACCAAGTGGGTTGTAGATATAGTACCTACAACCCACATAATTAATTTTAACCATACATATTTTATATGATTAACACGACAAGGTTAACAAAACCATTTAACAATAAATTGTAATCATATTTTATTTTCCAACTAATTAGACATTCTCTTTATAAATTCTATTTCTCATTATTTTTGGAGGAAAGAAAAATAAAGCTCAGGATTTCATAACTTTAAGCCCTATTCAACCATAGGGCCTCCTTCGCGGTCACAAAAATAAAAATTAACACAATTTAAATTGAAAATTCAAGAAAAAATAAAGACATGGGTTAGTTGGGTAGGCCCCCAAACAGTGTTAGCCCAGGACCCCCAAACAGTGTTAGCCCCGGGCCCCCAACGGTTACAGTCCGCCCCTGATTAATATATGGCGAGTATGAATTATTATAAACGACAAAAAACTTTTATTTTTTGTTGTATAAAATGTAGGAATCAATAATTTTGATACTTTAAAGGTGAAATTTGAATATTCTCTTAGGTGGTTTCACCATATTATTATTATTTGTCTTCTTCTTGGCCTACTTGATTTTCCGATTGGGGGTATGACTCATCGTCAGAGACGGTGACGTCATTTTGGGGCGAGGAAGATCCATACATACACTCTACTAATACAAACGTAACATTTCTATACGTATATTGGTACAATGTACACATACACATTTACACATACACAGAATATCCAGGTTGCATGTCCTCTGCAATACGGTCAATATTTGATAATGAAAATGTACGTAGTATATGGATATTACTCAACGAATTACCCCAAATTTTAGTGGAAAAGGGAAATATTTAGCTAACCCTAATAGAATAATTTTATAGTAGCGTTGGAATTTTCTTATTATCAATTTATTTTATTATTATTATAATTGATATTTAATTGGTACCTACACAATTTTTTTATATCACCAATTTTTTAATTAATTTTTTTACAAGGCCGGATTTTTGTTATTATTGCTACTTATTCTAAAAATGGATTTCACTAATTACAGTTAAATTTAATTGTTGAATCAATGATCGGCTCTAATCACCCGTATCTGCTTGGGTTGGGGCTGTATGCTTTGCCAAAAGACGTTTGTCGTATTATTTCTTATCTATAAAACCCTTGCTATTGGTTTTGTTTTGTATGTCACGGTCAGATCTCAGAGACGGTAATAACTACCAAAAAACGGTTTTCAAATATTGCAGATAGGATACTGCAGGAGGGTTTGGTAAGTTTTTGTGGACCGGAAGTATCGAAAAAATTTTATATTTTATTTGAACGAATCTTTGGTATTTATGACATTTATAGCTATTCATTTATTACGGAGGTCGCCTGAGTTTTTGTGGAAGTCCATTTTTAACAATATGGTTGGCAAATAAGGCGATTTGTTCAGAGAGAAGTGAAAAAAGTGTCTATTAAAACAGTCATACATACAGGTAAATAACAAAGCTTATTGATAACACGGAGAGATCAGGATCTCAGGAAAACGGCAAGCATTTCGAAAATAATTTAATTGTAAGTTGTGAAATAGATAAAACTTTTCTTAGAGGTGAGGCCCTATATTTGACTGGTCTTGAGTCACTTGACTTGGAGAAATTGACCCTAAAAGAAATATAATCTGAGATTATTATCTTGCATTTACTTTTACAGAATTTTAATCAACTAGTTAATGATTATTTTTTTATTACTAATAACATGTAGGTGTCTTCCTTTTACCATTTATAGTAGGTGTCTCTTGACTGACTTGTTTAAGTGTTGCAAAAACTCTTTATACCTATAAAGAGAACCTTGTTCTAAATCTTATTGAAAAAATTATTTAAACTAATTGACAGATTTTCTTATCGACAACTAAAAAGTATAACATTTAAGAAAAAGGATACATGAATAAAAAATTTCCGCAATATTTCAGTACAGTAAACACACGATTGTTGGGACTAAACGAGGATATAGTTGGTCCGGGGAGAGGATAAAATACAAAAATTAATTAAACCATGAAAACGATTTCACTATTGTGTGGTCCGAATAATTGAAAATCTGGATGGTCGAGATGCGGATAATCGAGTTTCTAGTATACTTGTATTGATCCTGTGAAAGTGTACAGGATTTTATCGCTTCAATATCAAATGAATGGACAAAAGTACAGACATTTTTCATTGTATGTTCTATTTTCAGTCAATTCTAGTATTATTGTTATTATTTTTTTTTAAGTCTAGACTAGAATAAATTGTCTAAATAGATCTTCAATAACAAACCTATTTGCTAATAAAAATTACTTCAGTTTGCTCTCTTTCAGATTTTATGGGAAGGCAGTTGTGCGACAATAACAGCTTGTTTCATCAATTTTTCACACATTTTGATGATTAATTTATAAATAAATGAAAAAACGAAAACTAAAGCTGAAAAACCACCGCTTAGAATAAGAAATAATAACAAAGAATTTCTATAAATCGATGCATACAATTTTTTTCCCCAATTCAACCTTATTATTTACGGTTTTCTTACACATTTACGAGAATTTAGTATTGTTATTATTGTTATTATTATTATTATTATTATTATTACTATTATTGATTGATTGATTAATCTGTTCTGGTTTTAATTTGACCTAGCAAATGTAGAAAAAGAAAAATTACTAAAATATTTAAAGAGTTAATTGAACTACGGATATCCATATATACAGTGGAACCTCTATATAACGAACCTCCAAAGGGCCGGAAAAAGTTCGTTATATAGAGGTCTCGTTATATAGAAATTCCTGTAGGAAATCCATAAACGTCTTTAGAGAAAAACTTCGTTAAATGAAGGATAATTTGGTTAAATGGAGGTTTGTTATACAGAGGTTCCACTGTATTAATATTTATTTTAATATTTCGTAGGCGGCGACACACCTTTAGATTAAAATCAAGAGAAAATTGGAACAATATTTTCGATTATCAGTTAATCTACAATAATTTGAAAAATATGTCGATTTTACCAATAATCCTTGCCATTTTCAAGTCAAGTAAACATTAAAATCTTATTATATTCCACCAATAAGAAAGGGGATACGCCTATTTGATATTTTTATCCGAAAACCTCCCCATTTTGTAAATGGGACCATTTATTCTTATCTCTTGAATAAAACAATGCAGTAATGGTCGAGAGAAAGGTAAAAGTAACTAATCTTGTATAAGATGTTCTCGTTCCATATATTTTCAGGCTTTCTACATCCATTCATTCACTCGTTCATTGATAAGAATATTAAATATTATTGAAAAAAAAATTAACATTATAGGGTTGGTTCATACTAATTAAATTGCACTTTGAGAAAATCTTGACTAAATCGAGAATTTCAGTTTTTTCGATAGTAATTCAAGAGAAAATCCAAATCTAATTGCAAGTAATTGTTACTTTTTTCTATTGACCCCGTATGTTTGTTTGTTTACTTTTGAATATTGAATAACTATGTATATGCAAAGAAAAGAAAACAAATTACACAACGATTCTCTGTCCAAAAAAGGAAGATTTTTAAATAAATTTCTTGATTGACAGATTAGATTGTTCTGTTAGTCAGGATTTCTAATTTAAGAAGTCATGCCTATCACCACCTACACAATTCACCCATTGTTAATTTTTTTTTCTCGTCACTATTTTGAATGGTGTTGTTTTTGGGTTTTTCTTGTACATGTGTGTGTGTGTGTTTCCATGTGTATGTAGATGTGTGGTGGAGTAACATTCTTGGAAACTGGAAAGAAAGTTACCATAATTGTAGAAAAGCGTCAAGTCTTTGGTCAAAAACAAATCTTGTTTAAGGAATTCTCATATTTTTGGGTTTTGGTAAAGATTAAGTAGCAAACAATACCTATACGCTATACGGTCATTAGAAATGTAATTAATGACTTGAGAAACTTGCTTTTTCAATCGGCTTAGTAGCAAAAGATCCAAATGGTATTGACCGGAAGGACTCCCATTCATGGTAATGAAATATTTATGGTCTTTTGCAAAACTGGTAAAATTTTACAGCTTTTATGGCACCTTTATTGTCAAGTGATTCTAGGCACTTTTAAGTCACTAAACGGATTATATTCAAGTGGCCACAATAAAATAGCCTTAACACTTGGCCAAGTGATTATTAGATAATACCACTTATTGTTATGATTGTTTTAAAATAGGTATGAAATAATATTTAAAAAAATATACAATCAGAGATAATAAATTGGCGAAAATCACCATAAATGACCAAATTATAAATAAACAAAAACCACCAATAATGGTGCTAATAAATGACATAATCCATAAATGAATACTAATCTAGTGTACACATTACCATTTAAATATGCGAAAAATCTAATCATAATCTGATAAGACAATAATGTTTTAAATGGTCAATATTCAAATTTCGACCACCATCATCATCTTCTTCTTGATCAAAAAGACCGTGATTATTACCAACGACCGTTTACCGATCTAGTGATTTCCGATTTGTATTGTTGGCAATGACTGGTTGGAGGTGGGGACGCTTATAAATTGGAAACCGCCCGGTCGCCATTGCATTCCAGATCAAGCGTTAGGTGTGTAGAGAGTCTCGTGTTTTCTACTAATTTTTAAAAGTTTCTTATAAGAAAACAAGAAAAATTCTAGTTATTTTTTTTATATATTTGTAAACGAAAATCTAAATAAATCAAAATGAGAGAAATCGTTCATATCCAAGCCGGCCAGTGCGGAAACCAAATTGGAGCTAAAGTAAGTATATATCTAGAAACCTTTGACTAGAAAAAAATGACTAACGTTTATACCGGCGTATCAACCGCCATTTTGATCTCAAATCTTTTTTTTTATTACAAATTATTATTTTCCGGTTAATTTTGTTGTTTTTTTGTCACATTTAATTGTTATTTTATGCTCAAAAATACGAAATTTCCTGTATTTTTCGTGTGTATCCGTTAAAATTCAATTCAAATCTAACCGGCCGGTATTGTATTAACCATTCTAAAAACGTTTTAAATTCAACGGTTTTTCTGGTACAATTTCAATTGAGAAATTGTACAATTTCCCAATATTTTCCGACATCAATTGATCCACTAATCGATATAAATCTAATTGCTTAAATCAGGTTTTTGATTTTTTTTCCATTGGATCGATTTATTTTGAAATTTTCGAATTTGAATGTTTTCAGGATGGTTAGTACGAAAAACCGTTAAAAACGGTTATCTGTCGGCTATCAAGTATCAACAGATTGTCGACTGTTTCATTAATACGGTTAATTCAAAAAACAAAAAAAAATACACTCAATTATAATTAATTTAATAATTTTTGCAGTTTTAATTCATAAAGTTAAATTTCTTTAAAAAAAATAAAATAAAATATATTGAGGAACCCTGAACCGTAAAATTCACAAGTTCATTGGCCTTAAGTTAACATGTTTTAAACAGCTCTATTTAGTTGTTTTTCTCTCATCATTTCAATTTAAATAAGAAAAAAGAAAGAACAAGAAGCCATAAAACTCTACTCTGCATCTCCACCGGAATTTAATTTGTAAAGGTTGATTTATTGCAAAATATTTGCATTAAAAGTAGGATTAGAAAGCCAGAGAGATGATGGAGGAGATTAACCTTATTTCCATTTTAATTATATCGATTTTTTTTCTGTGTAAAGTAGGCTGTTTTTTGTCGCATTCTATTGTCTAGAAATGCAAGGGTGGCTTGATTTTATTTCAAAATTATCAATGGTTACTAGATCTTTTCGGTTGAAACTGTTAACTGATATGGGGAGGGGCGATAGAAATGATTTTAAATTATTATATTTATAAAAATGATTACGTAATCGTATAAGTGCAGTGTCTCTATATATAGAAATGACATTGTTGAGTCAGAGACTGAAATTGACAATTATTAACATAACAAGTCCTTGTATGGTGGTACCTGTTGGTCTTGATTCAGATAATAATTTATGATTACTGCTTTTCTTTTTCTAAAAAAATAAAAAGTATGTCAGCCTGTCCTACAGAGTCTGAGAAGTGGGGTGGAGTTTATTGATTTGCCGCAAATATAAACTCCCTCTTGAGACAGTAGATCGTAGTCCTGTTAGACCAGGTCGTTGCCCTCAATTCCTAGATGAAATATTCAGGATTCTAGTACTTTGTTTTTTTTTTCCTAAAAATTTTTATCAATTTTTTATTTCTTCCATTACAGTTTTGGGAAATCATCTCTGATGAGCACGGTATCGACCCAACTGGTGCCTATCATGGCGATTCCGACTTACAATTGGAACGTATTAATGTTTATTATAATGAGGCATCCGGTGGTAAATATGTACCCCGTGCAATTTTGGTCGATTTAGAACCAGGTACCATGGATTCAGTTCGTTCTGGTCCATTTGGACAGATTTTCCGACCTGATAATTTTG
>JAZBHA010000746.1:9432-44908 GCA_037464855.1 Iselma pallidipennis
AAAATAATTAATATGGTGGTTTACCACTTGGAAGTACATATTTACTGGTTGGTTAGAGGGTTATTGTAGCATTCGTGGTTTTATTGATAACAAATACAATCAGAAATTTAATCAAATTTCAGTCTCTAGTTTTATCAACTAATGGAGGAGAATAGCTTTGAAGTGTCTCTTGGAGAAACAAACATATCCTATACTATTTTAGAACACTTTATCAGATGTTGCCACTTTTTAGATAACTTTTCTATATTCTTTTGTATTTGGCAATATACCCTTCATTTCATTTTTATTGGATAACTTTCCAGTTCCGTCCACTGTTTGTTCTTTCATATCAGGTGTAGTAAAATAGAGTGTCCTTATTTCGTGACTGTTGATCATAAGGGCATATAAATTTGATTGATCAGTTGAGGGGAGTTTTGTTTTAATTCCAGTTGGAATAAAGTAAGCGTGCGAGATTGCACAGATGTCAAGAGAAAACTATCTATAAATGAGAAAATGTGTTGTGTACAACATACGCGCACACATAAGGAAAAAAAAACGAAATCAGTAAAAGACCCTAGGGATAGGCTAGGGTAAACACTTACTAAAGTGAAATGTTCTGTAACCGAAATAGACACCTACGGGGATTTTTAACACACTTGTTGTTAGAATATATTATTATCACAGTCAGTTTTCAGTTTGTTGAAATATAGATAATTTTTTTTTTGCAATTTATTCAATTTTAAAACGAATGATTTTAGAAAATTCAATTTGTCGATGAAAATTAAATGGAAATACTTTTAGAACTTTTAAAACTTTTTCCCCTCATGTTTCGATAAATGGTAAGATGTTTGTGTGTCTGATTTCGTTTCGTTATTTATTTGGTGCCAGAAGCAGGTGGATTTCAAGTACACATATAGAGGAAATGTAATTTTCTACGTTATCTCCTTTTTTGGAGAACATTGTCGAAGACTAACCGACTGTAAAATTGGGATAATAAGGACATTCATATTATTTGAAAATTGAATCAAATATATAGGTATAGGTAGGTATATTAGAAAATTCAAGAGGTTTTTGGTTAACTGCATGCAAATATGTTGTTTCGTTTCAATTTATAATATTTATTAGATGAAATTTAATAAACAGCAAGATGACAGATTTTGAAATAAAATTGATGTGCCGTCATCATCTTAACATCAATCTACTTTCATTAGCAACATGCAAATTTTATTAAATCTCACGCAGTTTATGAATTAATCTGTGTGTATAGTGGATGTGTATGGATTAAATATAAATGTATCACGACAGGGAGTAAGTAGGTGAAATGCTAACGAAAACCCGACGGCATGTTTTTCATAACTTAATTAAAAATTTTAAAATAAATTATATTAAGCAATCGGTATACACATATTCCGTTTTTATTTGTGTAGTTGTTGAATTCAATAGAAACAAATCTTGAAATTACGTGACCTGTCCAATATAATTCCAACTAATCAGCTGAGTAATACTATAACATGTTCTAGCACTTAATTCATCAACCATCCCTCTCTGATTCGTTGTATTTCAATCTAGAAAGACAGGGTGGAAGATTTTCCTCTTTTACTGACATTTAAAAAACTACTTGTACCTATATTGAAAATTGTATATGAAATTATTTGTTTTCTAATGATTAAATTTTCAAGAAAATTACTTTGTGGATAGTTGTCAATGTTCAGATCCGACTATTTAAAGATTTATGGCTCCATATAAATTCTCACACAAATACTCCCATATTTAAAATAGATCGTTTATATAACTAGAGAGGATTTATTATTCCCCATTCAGCAACAAACTCAAGAATTCAAGAGTAGATTTTGGTGATTTTTAAAGAGGAATTTTCAGGTCGTATAATAGTTGGTATTAGACTACAGAAGATTGTTGAAAGAACCACTGAATACTGATGAGAAGCAGGTGAAAATTAAATGGAGGAAAAAATTCACATTTTGCAATTCTTCAAAAAATCAATAACGGATTAAAAATTTTTAGCACTTGTATCTTTTAATGACGATGTGATATTTTAATTTTATCTCAACAGCGTCTTGCCGGTGGTGAAAGCAAGTTTTTTTCTTCGGTAACACTATTGGAAAAGTCGTTGTTGCATTAGTTAACGATCCATGACATATAAAGTGCACAGTTTGATAATATGTCAACATGTCATATCTCTTCCAATAACAAATTTTATAATATATTACATTGAATCGAAATCTGTCAGTATCAGTTATATGTTAGTATTAAAAGTATTCCAGAGTATGGATTGCAATTTTCCATTTTCTCCCTCGGTGATTGTATTATTTAGAAATATTTACATAATTTGAAAAATATAGTTGAAATGTTTAAATACTTTTTAAATGATTTTTTATTTTATTGAAATATCTGTAAAATTGTTAAAACTTCATTTCCAGGATGTTATATCTAAATTTTTTGTTTCAAATCGATATTCGTATATCATCCATGAAATTGATTTGCGAACATGTCTTCTGGAAATGACAACTTCTTCACTTGAAAGCATGATCGATTGTATTTGATCTTCAATTTTTTGAAATTTGTCGAATTTAGAACTTGTAAGTTCATTCCACTTTCTATTATCAGAATCTGAGCACGTCTTACACAGTCGATCTACAATTAACTTTATGTTTATTTTTACTATAAACACCAAAAAAAAGTTACCACCGTGTCATTAAAATTCCAATAGAGTTTACTTAAAACAAAGAAAATCGATTTGTAGAAAATAACATTTCAAAATATGTCAATTTTTCAATGGATTTGTAATTATCTGATAGCTCTTCATTAATACTTTTTCTGTTGTTTTTTTTTTTTAAGATTTTAAAAGTGTCGAAATTACAACAGTTGTCAGAGAAAATGTAACAGAATCGTATTTAAAGTCGTTTCAGTGACGTGCCCGGATTAGAGAATATCATCAAATGTCTTTTGTTCCAGTATTTTCATTGTAGAATGAAATCGTTGAATTCTGGAATATTTGATTGTGTCGAAGATTTTCTCTCAACCACATTTATAAATGACATTTTAAAAAATACTATTCACTTTTCAAAATGATCTAAATTTTATTAAGAACATCATTCATAATTTTTTATTTGGTTCCGAACAAAAACAAGAGTTTTCTTATCGATTTAGTGTTAAATAAAATTGAAGCATAATTCAATTTTACGAAGTCGTCTTCCTAAGTTTATTTTCAATTTACTTGAGACTATAATTAAATTTTGTTAAGTCTAGAGATATTTCAAATCTACGAGTGTTATCATTTATCTTTTACACAAACCAGGGATGGATATTTGCGAATTACCTGTCAGATTTCTAATCAAAAATCTAAGTAATTATTCGTAGTCTTAAAAGTTTTTAGTTACAAAATTTTATACAAACAACATTATGTATTACGTGTTTTACGTGTTTTTTTTTTGCATATTCTAACATGTAACATGTAACTAACTATAAAGTTTCAAGCTTTTAGATTGCATAAGTTTCCCTAATTATCTTTACTATTATGTAATGAGCTCACTAGACTGCATACTGTATGCAAATACTGTTAATTGCCGATTCTACAAAATGTCTGGTAATCCCGGCGCATCCACCAAATTCTATAAATAGAGAGGTTTCTGTATATTATTGCTGCTCTTTGATGCATTTTTTTGCGAATGTTCAGTACATATTCAATGACGAATTAGGTTTTTGTAAATGAAGTAATTGTAGCTCTGTATGCGTAAGGATAATACGATGTATATCTTTCATTTACGTAATAACAGGGATGTTCGTTACGTCCTTTCATGATAAACAACAACATTGCCAGACCCTCTTCTTCGACCTCATGAATTTGATAATTCACTTCGTTAACTAAAGAAGCTCCAGGGAACGAAACAAAGATCAATTTACGTTATAGTGTTAGATAAGGTGCAGAGGGGTGATAGACGTTGCTTTTTTTCCGAATTTTTATTTTTAAAAGAAGTATGGTAGGTACTTTAGCTCTTTTTTGGGATTTATTATTCTTAGTTTTTAAGGCTTTTATATTAATTAAGATTAAATTGGAGTTCGATTAAGTTTTGAGATTTTGGTAGATTCTTTCATTAATTATTCAACAAACAAGCAATGAATTCAGAATTCATTGCAAGATTGGACAATTGAGAGCTAGTGGAATATTACAACTGATCAATATTTAATAATAATTATTGACTGTTAACCTTGAACGGTGATTTATGTACATTTCTAGATTCCTGTATGCATTTTCTTTTAATTTAGCAGTTATCAATCAAAATTTTTGAATATTTTTATTATTATTAAAATCATTATCATACAATGATTAATGTTGAACGTTTAATCTCTTTCTATACAGATATTCCAAATAAAAAGTAGTTGTTAAAGTTTGAAAGGATTGTATCATTTATTCCTATATTTCATGAAGTTGGAAGGTCTTTGATCAAATAAATTTTACTATAAAGCAAAATATCGAACAATTTTGCACAACGTGTTTCTTTGAATGTAATTTATTACATAATTTAAAATTATGTTGAAGCATGAAGCTTAATTTTTTTCCCCTGGAAGTCTCCAGTAGATTAAGCACACCACTCTATTAATTATTTATAACTTTAGATTAACTAGATGGTTTGGTGATTTATGATCTATCATTGAACATAGGAGAAAAATGTAGATTATGACAAAATCTCCAGGTTGTTAAAAACTTTTTCTAAAGCAAAATTGTAAATTATCTATTCCAACCTTTTTTTAAAGAATTCAGAGAACACTTTGTCCCAATTCCTATCAACGACTGGACAATACTTTTTTTTTGTTGTATAATAATAATAATAAAAGCCTAGAGTTTATTCATCCGATCCGAGACGGTTTGTTCCTATATTCTCTTTCAATTTTGTTTGGTGACAAGATTGAATTCTTTGTCGACAACTGTTTAGAAGTTGATGGAAAAATATTATTGTAACAAGCCACTGAAAATGACGTGATAATAACACAATAGCTGTCCGAAATTGTGAATGACGGGTTGGTGGAAGGAACGAGAAAAAATTACTACCGGAAAATCTATGTATAGGTCAATGTTACCTACACATACATGTTGTGAAATATATGCTGAAAATATGTAATATGTGAGAATTTATAGTTGTCATAAATACGGTGGGTGTATATGGGTGATAGTTATAATAATGGGTGGTTTGTGGTTTCATTTATTTACATATATGAACCATTTCAATTCGATTTTATTCTACCTTCGTTGTACTTTTACAATAATTTAGTATCGACAGTTGTGAATGTAGTTTATGGAATTTAGTTTTCCATAATAATTAATCTTATGTTTTTGTTGTCTCAACACGTCAACCCAGATAAGAGCACGCAAAACAACCCTAAAATCATCGAAAAGCTCCGGAGGGTTCAATTTGTTTTTTCCCCTTTCAGGTATTCGTTCGGAGGAAATTGTAAGCGATCGCTAAAAATTAATCAGATTTCTGTTTATTATTACGTTGTTTGCAGTTGTTCTCTAGTAAAGCTCTCGAAAAGCTGAATTGAAAGATGTGTGGTTTTTTCACACGTAAACTGACTTTTTGTTCAGTGACGTAGCATTCGTATTATTTTATGGCTCAAGATAATTCTCCATTTAAAAATTGAAAGTTTAATTCAACAAAAATCATATTTTCAATTAAATAAATTGACCAGACAAAGCTTGTCAATGTGTTAGAAAAAGATCTTACTGCATCGACTGGGACTCGAACCCAGGACCTGTCAATTTCGCGTCGACTGTTCTGACCACTATACTACCGACGCCATACAAGATCCCTCGGAGTATACGTAATAGTTAAGCGACTTACTACTGTAGCGCCAAGTCATAAATTTTGTAGATCACACTGTACTTTTCTTTATTGAAACTCAAAATTTTTAACTTTATTTCCGGCTGAATTCATTCGGTGACTATTCAAATATTGACTTTATTCTAAATTGGATTATAATTCAACTTTGATTTTTTTATAAATTTATATATTTTTAATTAATTAAATATATTTGATTTTTTTCTTTTCTTTTTATTTTTTATATATGTATGCACATGTTTGAGTTTACATTCAATCACCCCAATAGTTCGGTGACTTTGTTCAC
This sequence comes from Iselma pallidipennis, assembly GCA_037464855.1. NCBI lineage: Eukaryota > Metazoa > Arthropoda > Insecta > Coleoptera > Meloidae > Iselma > Iselma pallidipennis. The sequence continues at coordinate 15,553 of JAZBHA010000746.1, forward strand.
AGAGGCGTATAAGACAACGCCAGTCTTGTATCAGACATTGAAAATTGGATTTGGTTTATAGAAAGACGATCAAGCAACGTGAACTACATTAGTGCGGTTTCACTTTATACGTACTATACTCCAATATTCCTATTTGACCTTACTTCAAACTTCAAAGTTGTGTGTTCTTGTTTAGATTGATGGAAGTTTGTCAAAGTTCGGAAACGATTGTAGACGATTGATAGCTTATATTGCATATATTCCTCCTTCAATCAATATAATATAACGCACTATGCTGTTTCTTGACAGCCTATTTATTCAACAACAAGCATCAGCAAAGAGGGCGAATTAAAATTCAATTATTTATTCAATTATCTTTGATATAGGGAAGTTGGAAAGCTTGAAATTGACACCCTGTCGAAATAGGGATAAGCTTCTGAAAAATTATCGGTAGTAGAACTGTAAGACATCAATTGTGATAAACGATTACGAAGAGATTTTCAATTAAGGAGCAATGTGAAAAAGACGACGAAGCAGACAACAACTAGAACGAAGGAAATAATGCCGTCTCTTATTTATCAGCTTAATGCTGTTAATAACAGTTTAAAGTCAGGATTGTATCAAGCAGGCTTGTGTGTTGATTTTTTCACCATCCTCCATCCTCCTCATGCTCAGTAAAATTTGTATGTTGCTCTAAAAGCTTCAACCATTAAAATTGCAACGAATTCAATCCTGCTGGTAAACTCTGTTTTCAGCTTTAATGCATATTTTTTCTTTCTAGACATCTGACGGATAACATTTTTATATTTGCTGGAAATTCAATTTTGTTTGTAATTAAAAATGAGCGCCGTCTGTGTGTACTGTCAAATTAAGGCTGCAGAGGAAAAATAGCAAAAAAGAAAAAAAATAATTGCACATTGCAGCAACTAAAAATATTACATTGTATATTACAGAAGTGAATCGTTTGCTTCATGACACCCTCGTTGTCTCTTTATTTTATGGTATATGATGCGTAACACCATTAACCCTAATAATATATCATAAGATCAAGACATTTTGCTATCAAAAATTCAAGTTCATTTTGTTTTTATTGGGTGAAGAACAATTTTATCACAGTCGTCAAGAAAAAAATGGAAACAGATAGTTGTTGAATAGTATAAACTGAAATTTAGAAGAAAACAGATTGAAATTGATTTAAATCTGGTGTTTTTTTGGATTTTATTGGATTATGGATTGATTCGGTCATGATGAAATCTACCCAAAAGTATAAATTTGTGCATCGCCTACCATCAATTTCATGGTCTGTTAGCTTGTCCAAGAGTAGGATGATAAACCGTCCTTAATATATCAAGGGCTGAAGTTCTACTGTCTCTTTTCCCTATAACAGTTTTTTTTTTTTTTGGAGGGTTTGGAAAATTATTGTTGAGGGGAATTTTTATACGTATACGTAAAATTATTGAGTACCGACACACTTCTTTTTTATAGAAAGGTGGATAAAAAAATTACCGGAACAACGATGGTGTGTGATGTTTTAAAATTATGAGGTAACATTATGTGACAATGCCCAGCTACAAACAACTCTTTATTAGCCGTTTGCTTGCCGGAAAAAAGCATCGAGGGTGAGATAACCATGTGCCGTATAAAAATTACATTTGTTTGGGAAAATATGGAGAACGATAGAAAATAAGAGAAAAAGATTATTTTGCATAATTGATGATGAAAATTGATTGCTGGAAAATTTTCAGCATCAACCAAATGGAAAGAGAAACAGAATTGATTAACACACACACTGAATTTTGTTTACTTCTGTTGGTTTGTAAAATTAACAATAAAATACTCTAAACAAAAATATGTTTATGTACAAATTATAAATCATCAATTTTACAATATACCTCTTTTCGATAAACATTGATATACTTTCATACATGTTCTGTATACATATATGTTTTCAGTGTTGTTTCATAAATTTCAGATAAACGTCAGCTACGTAATAGTCTCTTTCGGGTATCGTGAATCTTGTTTATGGTTGAATGAACTGCCATTTTTGATAACAAATTTATCGAAATTGAATTCAGGAAACGTGCGCATCTCTTGAAGATTTATGTACATACACCTTTAAATATTTTCATATTTCTAATATAATGTATATTTTTTGTATATCGATAGATATGATTGATACAAGTATAAGATAGTCGAAGCTAAGAAAAACCAAATCGGCGCATATTTTGAATATTATCAAAAATATAGTAGCACGTCATTGTTATCTTTAAGTGTTAAGGGCACAAATCCATTGCCTACTTTTGCTCAAAGTTTCTCTTAGCTTGGGTGGACTGTAGATTTGCTCATTGTTCCTCTTGCGTATAAGAGACTCTTATACTTGTCATAAGTTTATTAATTCTTTGTATTTTTATCCCATCTCCACTCTAGTCATCTAGTTTTACTGCTTCGCAATTTTTCTCTCTTCCCTTTTGTACAATTTTGATCACTACATTTCCGCCCCTATGTTGATCTACTTGAATGTGTTTCCGAGCCATTGCTCATCTAGAAATAATTCGTTCCTAAGTCATAATAACTTTCTCAACGAAATTCTAAAGTTTTCAGAAATTTTATATAAAAAATTTCAAGACAAGGTTTTAATACTGAATCATGTACCATGAAATAACTGTAATGGTTGGCCGTTTTATAAAGTTGAAGATTAAAAAAAAAAATTTAACTGGTCAGTATTATAATACAATAGAATTTTTCCTTGAATTCTGCATGTTCTTCGTTTGCACATCAACTCCTCCAACACCGGTTTTCAAAGACTGTTGGGCAACTATTTCCAGTATTTGATCTTCTATTTATATTCTGCACGTTGACAATTTAGATTTTCATGTGTGACAAAGCTTGACAAGTAGAACTACTAGCGCATTGCGGTTTCTATAAATTGATTTTTCATGAAGAATTTTATTAGAAACACTAAACGTTATTATATTACCATTAAAGTTATATATTCCGTATACAACAGCAGTAAATGCCTGTTAGATGAAGTTTTTTTACACCTTTTTTGTTTTAAAACACCATGTGTTGATAGAAATTCAGGCATACATTCTCTCGTAACTTTCTAACAGTAAACTCTTCAAACAACTTCTCCAATTATAAATAAATATTTTGGCTTATATTCCCACATAAACATAAATAATCAGTTTTATTAATGTTGTCCCAAAAGTTTTAGTTGTGTCAATTAAACTATCGCAAATTCTATAATATCATAGTAGAACAAACTTGTAACTAATCTATAAACTTGTATTTCGAGTCGACGTAGTTTGTTTGTGTACATATTTGAATTAACATATGTACCTATATTCCCTTATTCCAGAAGTTGTCAGTCAATCCTTCCCTCTAGTGTAAAATGTAAATTTTCCACACAATAGAATTCATCTACCCACGTAAATTTATGGTTTTATAGATTTTTTTAAATTTATCCAGAGGGGTTTTGTATAATTCAGTTATTTAATAAAATATCAAATTTAATTTAGAAAAACAAAAACTCAGAAATGAGTTAATCCTTATTGAATAAAATTTATTATACCGGTTTCGAACAACTCTGTCCATCTTCAGCTGCGCTCAGTATTCTCGATAATATATCACAAAATTTTCACTTTGCCAATTACATAATGCCAGTGTCTGCTAATTTATTTGCAAATGATATTTAATTAAACAGGGTTTCAAGGGATCATCTTATACTTTGTTGTCTATGGGTGTTCTATTGAATAGGCACATTCACATACAATACATCTACGTAACATACAGGTATTCTCGATGGATTTACGTAACTTGCAAATTTAGTAACTCCTCAGAATTTGGTATATTTCTCCTCTACTCTGTTATCAATATTATTTCTACATACCTGTAGAGATAGACTGTCTCTTATCAGGTTTCAACTTTAAATTAATCTTCTTTTAGCTGTTTTCGAAAGTTATTAAATTTATGGAAAATTTTAAAAGCAATATAATATAGGTGTGGTGTATGTCTGCTAATGTTTTGTTGGGCTTTTCCCCTTTTTGGAGGAGACTGTTGTTGTTTCATAGGACTAAATTTCAAAGTGCATAAAGTCCAAACGTAGGGTCCCTACGTATCCTTACAGTAATTGTTGTTTATGGCCCATTATACATATTACTTAGTGCTGTGTTGTTGGACTCCCTATGGTAGCTGTTAGCTATTAGATTTTGGGGATGGCAGGGTAAATATGCCAGTTTTGTTTTTTGTTATATTGGTGAAAACTAAATCGAGTCGCAGGTGTTTATTTCGGTTTTTATTTTTTGGCGGGGGATGTTCTTATTTTTATTTTATATTAAAATTGGGAAAAGGAATATTCTCTTTATAATTTTGAAGGCAAATGTAAAGATAGAGGACGACATTATGTTTGTTGAATTAATTAAGATAGATGATGTTTCTGGAATGTACACAGGGTGTTTAGCTCTATCTACTCTTTCAGTCAGCTTCTGTATTATTAGATAGAAAACTTTTATTATCAAGATGTTGCCTTCTTCTCCTCTATTACGGGTTAGATTTTAGGGTGCGCATACACGGCGAGATTTTTCTCTCCTAACTTTTCCTCATCTCTCGCAACAAATAAAGAGGTAAATATGAACTCTGGCTCTAAAAATAAAGAGGAAACTATCTTTTGTCTTTTTTTAGTACTTACAAGATGGGGGAAGTTAGGAGTGCTAAATGTCTCCGTGTATCTGCACCCTTACGCTTGCAAAATGATTGGACTTTATGTAATTTTCCATTTCTCTTTATTATTAACGGATAATTGGTCGATCCTAATGATTACAGTGTTTTCATATAAATATCTCACTTTATAAATTGATGGATTTTACTATTAACATCAATTTATAACCCTATACGACGAAATAGCCGTAATATTTTATAAGGGGTGTTATATATATGTATATAAATGTCTCCATACACATTCTCACATATATACAACTACATGGTCCAATTGTCCCTAATGTTCTCATGCACTTTGGCCATTTATGAGCCGTTACCATGTAACAGAAAATAGATTTTATGATTTTATTAGCGCTATATCATAATAACGTTTTCAATAAAAATCGTCAATACAATAATAATTTATATAACAATTTTATTACTTTACTATTTCCAATTCTTTTATAATAATGTTGATTATTGTTTTTTGTAGATGTCGTCGACGCTCAAACACCTCTTTTAAAAATCCTGCCAGGCAGTGGTTTACAAGAAGTTGGTAAAAGCTTAGCATTGTCCTGTACAGCATCAGTTGATGATCCATCACTTATTAATCAAATGGAATGGAAAGATTCAAGAGGACGACGTATTGAATCGAAAACTTCCAATTCTCTTCATGTTCAGGTATTGATTGATTCTTGTTCCCTTGTTAAATTAATTGAATTTTCAAAATAAAAGACTACCAATTGATTACTGAAATGATTTCTCTTCTTTGATCGTAGAATTCTTTTGATTTGATTAAATTATATACAGATCGTTAAATATGTAAAATAATGATTATTTAAAATGGAAATTGATTCAATTATCGAACACGAATGTTGACAATCTGTTCATAATATTCTTATTTGAACAGGACGCCAGAAATCGTATAATATTATATTCTCATTGTTAGTGAATTATCTCTTATTTGATATCTCTATATACATATAGCTATTTAATACGGCCAATGTGTATCTATGTTTTAAGCACGCCATCGTGACTGTGTCCTAATTGACCAAATTGTCAGGATTAACTGGAAAACTAGACCGGAAACAGACCTTCCATACATTAATTCAGCAAGGATTATGAAGCATTTTCAGTTCTTGTTTTTTTTTCGTTAATAATCCTATTCTATTCTAGATTATATCGAAAACTGAAATAATAGAATACAATTTAGTAATAAGCGTTTTCATTTATATTCTCCACAATTCCTATATCAATTTATCATTTTATTCCAGCTTACTACACAGAAAGCTTCTAATCCTTGACAGCAATTATAGTGGAATTTAGTTATTGTACGTGATCGTTGTATTATAATAACCAACAAGACATGTTATCATTCCTATCAATTAGAAACGGGAAATTCTATTACTATAGAGTATTTTTCGATTAAAGTCACGATTTTTTATCATTTTCATTTTTCAAAATTTGAATGTATGTATTAAATTTACAAAAACGAAACTATTTAAAAAACAATTACTGGTTAATTGATTTATTGAAAGTGAAAACAGTTAAAATGAAATTAATTGATGGATTACAAAGAGATATTGATTCAAATCGGTGTGGTGATCAAATAAACATTAATCAAAATATCGAAACATTAGTGGAAATTAAAATGGAATGTTATGATATAATTTCCAAAAAATAAAACGAGATTCAATCTAACAATAAGCTAAAAGCTATAGAAAATGAATTAATGATAAATGCAAAATCGGTTTTTCATTATATTTATCGTTATTTCAATTCAATTAAAGACAATCTTCAATATGTAATATAATAGCCTAGACATACACGGAACATTAATGATCATTAAGCGGCTAACAACGTTATTCTTTGCGTGTGTCACCTCATAATTATTGTAATGAACATTTCCAAATTAATTTATCGTAGATGATCATTAAGACAATCGGAATAATTCGGAAATAATCTACGTCCCTTACGTATACGATTGAATGATAAAAAAGTGAAACTAGAACACACGTTCTGTTTCTGCGTTTCCTGTAACGATAGTTAACTTGCTGCTGTGTGTCACATATTCTTAGATAATGATCGTTACCACAAATAATTAATTTGTGGAATGATCGTTAACTTCCCTGTATGTCTAGCCTATAATATTGAAGGGAAATTATCTTTAAATTTGTATTGTTAAAAATAAACTGTTATATTTAATATTATATTTAATTTTTTGTTTTTTTTTCTTCCTTAGAACATGAGTACCGACAGAGGATTAATGTTAATCTTTTCGAAATTACAACTAAATCAAGGTGGCAACTATACATGTACAGCCAGTTATGCTAATTCGGAAAAACTGCAAGCTAGCCTTCTCCTAGAACCATATAGTAAGTTTTCTTTAAATTTTTCAAGAGGGAATTCTAGAAATAGAGAATATTTTCATTAATAACTTTCAAGTTAAATTATTTGGTGAAAAATTGAGAAAATTTTTAAAATTATTATCAGTAAACGTGATGTTAACAAAGCTTGAACATAATTGTAACCACAAAAAAGAGTGGGATCCACAAGCGCGCCAAGTTTAGGTTGATACTATACCTTGTCAAATAATTTTTAATTCCTTTGAAAAAAATATAAAGTTTTTTACGTTTTATGAAGGCACTATCACAAACAAACTCGCCTAGATTTTCATACACGCACAAGTCACTAGTTTCTTCAAAAATATGTTTACTTCTTTTAACAGTTTCCAAGTTTCTTTATAAACAGTTTGTGATTTATACCAGCAACGATCATATTTTTTTCCGACAATTTCCCGACAAGTTTCCGTGTCATCTCTTGTATTTTTCCAACTTCTTCATCTAAAATATGACATCACAAAGTTTACATGACATGGAAAAATAACATAAAACAACGTTCATTCCACTATCTTGTGTGTTAAATATTTAAAATCTTCGAATTTTGCATAAAACTGCCAACGAAATGGGCTTTTGGTGTTTGTTTTGTGTTATCATAAAACTGTTTTCTAATTCACGAACCTAAACTTGATCGTTTTAGAGAAAGTGGCATTGATAAAATCGTAGCTGAAATAGATCGTCTATAATCAGTCGTTGAACAAATAGAAATTTCGGCCACACTTGAATCGAATGGGATTCTAGTGAATAGTGGATAAGGAAAAGTGGGTTCTCTACAATTTCACCCTTGGGAACCAAATTCAGATTGATTTTTTCTCCCAACTACAAAACATTTTTTACAACTAACAATTGTAAATTGTGAACTTGCATTGTTTCTTCCATTCAATTAGTAAATTAAGTCTTTAACTCTAATTCTAGAAATTCCCTGAAAACTTGTTTCTATTTAGTGATAATTACGTTTTGTCTCTTTATTCAAAATGTAATTATTTAAAGTGCACCATTAAGTTTGTTAATTTACATAAAACACAAAATTTCTAGTCGCTATGAACTTTGTTGATGCTCCCGAATCACAATATCCACGAGTTGGACAAGATTTTGTTGTAAAATGTAAAGTCGAAGGTAATCCATCACCAGTCGTTGAATGGATACGAAATGATCAGCCAATCAAGAATAGTGACAGATATGTTATACAAAGCGAAGGTTTAGTTATTAAAAATGTTCGAGAATCGGATGATGGTATTTATAAATGTAAAGCCACCGTTTTTAAAACCGGACATTTATCCGAAAGAAATATTAAGGTTGGTTTTATTACAAATAAAGAAATAAATTTAAAAAATATATATTTGGATTTATGGTTCTTATTTTCACTTGTCTTAGATTTATTATTGGATTATTAGGATTTTTAGTGAAAAAACACCGGTGATTTTATTCTAGTTTCGTCGCCGTTTGGCAACTTCATCAGGGCCTTAACTAGAAAATCTAGAAAAACTAGTTAAGGCCCTGATGAAGTTGCCAAACGGCGACGAAACGTTGGCTCCATAAACTAGAATAAAATCACCGGTGTTTTTTCACTAAATCCTAATAATCCAATAATAAAAAAATTTGATTGTTGAATTGTGTTTTTTCCTTCTTAGGTTGAAGTTATTATTCCACCGAAAATCAAACCAATGACAAGTGTAGTAGTGATTGAAGGTGAAACAGCTTCAACGAAATGTTCGGCCAGTGGTAAACCACCACCAAGTTATCGTTGGATTAAAGAATTCACTAGCCAAGATTTAGCTGAAACTGATCGTTTTGATGTGAAACGAACAACTGGTGATTTGATTATCAATCGTGTGGAATTTGGTGATGATGGTCTTTATAAATGTGTCGCTGAAAATCAGGCTGGACGTGATGAAGCCACTGTAAAAATTAATGTTTTAGTTAAACCTAGGATTTATGAATTGTTGAATGTTACAGCACCTACAGGTAAATTGTAGAAATTTCACCCAAAATATTTGTATTACTTACTATTTGTTTGTTATAATTATAGGTGTAGAGACAAAGATAATTTGTAAAGCTCAAGGCAGACCTACACCAAAAATAATATTTAGAAAATTGAGTACAAAAGAACCATTTTCGCCTGGTCAACAAATGGTCGATAAACGTATTATTGTTGAACAAGAAATATTCGAAGAGAAAGGTGAATCGTTCGGTTCATTGATTATAACGAATTTAACACGTACGGATGATGGGTTATATGAATGTTTGGCATCAAATACAGCTGGTAATGGTTATAAAAATGGACATATTACAGTTGAATTTCCACCAACATTTGAACGTACAAATATACCAATATATTGGACATGGGGTGAACGTCCTGGTAATATAACATGTATACCGGAAGCTATACCAAATGCAACGGTTACATGGAAATTTGGCGGTTATGAAATTAATGATTCACCAAATTTTAAAATAATCGGTAATGGTCCTATATCACATTTAATTGTAAAACCATTACATGATCCAAGATTTTATGGGAATTATGAATGTGTTGCTAGAAATAAACATGGTACTACCTCAATATTTTTGAAATTAAATGAAGCCAAAGTACCCGAACATATTGTACAAGTTAAAGCTCAAAGTATTACAGCAACTACGATTAAATTTAATATTTCACCACCACGTTATTTTGATACATTACCGATACGATCATTTACTGTACAATATAAACGTGAACGAGATGTTTCTTGGGATTATTCCAGAAACCATACATGGAGTTTCAGTATGTTTATCATTTCTTTTTTACAATCAATTAAACTTACTAATTAATTTAAAAAACTAATTACAGATGCGCCCTATATTTTGGAGAATTTGTTCCCGGAAACTACATATCATTTTCGATTTGCTGCAGCAAATGATGTTGGACTAGGACCATGGACGAATGTTGACACAATTACAATGCCACGTCGATCTGAACCAGCTGAACCGAAAATTTTCGTACCAAATCATAGTATTAAAGTTGATGAGAATAATATGAATCGACCTGATGGAGGAGGACGACAAGATATTATTGTTGTTAGTCCTTATGCCGATCATTTTGAATTACGATGGAATGTACCGAATGATAACGGTGATCCTATCGATAGTTACCTAATCCGGTATTGTGTGGTGAGTAATTATCACAATAAAAATTAAAAAAAAAAACACGTTATATTGCATACCTGTATTTCGCATAGTGTTAGTTCAAAATATCCGATTGATAAATGTGGATAATGCAGACGATAAATTGAGCAAAGTCTAATTTACTACTACATAGTGGTGAAATTTACGATTTTTTATTTTATTTTTTTGTTTTTTTCCGTTTCAGACACAAAGGATCAACGGTGAATGGCGTGATTCTGATTGTACAGAAAATATAAGACAATCTGTCGATTATAATAATTACGAATTGAATAATTTACGACCAGATACAATTTATAAAATTGAATTACGTGCAAATAATGCAATCGGTGCCAGTTCACCAGCACAAATACGTGTTAAAACAGCCAGAGGTGAGCAACAACAGCAATATTATAGTTATAATACAATTAATCGTACAAATTTTATACGATTACCTCATTTATTACAATTGATTTTTATTATTTTATCTTTAAAATTGACCGTTTAGTTTTCAATTTTTTACAATTTGTTATAGAAATTGTACAATTTTTTACTTGGTTTCTAATATTTGAATTATTATTTTTAGTTATTATTATTTTAATTATTTTGATTATTATTATTATTTCTAACCAATTATCTTATACCCGAATGAGTGGATGAATGAATTCTTTGATATTATTATAATAATTCTTCAGGTGGTTTTTACTCGAGCTCAACGTTAAGTGCACCTTTCTATTATCCTCTACAAGCTGCAATGACTTTGTTGGTAGTGTTTTGTGTGAGTTTGATATAATCGGGTGTTAAAAAAAAAAAATTTCGAATAATAATAACGAATTGCAATTAAAGAGAGAAACTTTAAATTTACCACAATTTTACAGGGGGTTTCATTCAAATTCATGTGTTCCCTTTTCGTTATAAATATTGTAAATATTTATAAATATAAATTAAGTATTGTCACGAGGTAGTTAGTTAGTTAGTGAAAGAAATTAGATAGATTTCCAATTATTAAAATTGTGTATTTTTTGTGTTTGTTGTTGGCATGATTTGTTCCATCTCTTAAATACATCTCTTTTATAATAACATTCCAAATAAGCATGTTTTTCAGCATTCATTTTCAACATTTTATTTTCAAACAAAACAAACTTTAAATGTTCAATTATCCGTTTTTATTGAGCTTTCTAGTAGTTATTATCCAGCTTTATTTTACTAACAACGATTTTAGATCCCTGTCACACGAGCAGAATACAATTCAATTTAGCGACAAGGTCAATACAAATTGAAATATTGGTGAGCTCTACCCTGTCACACATGGGCGTTTCACAATTACAATTAACGCACGCTCAAGGCGTAGATTGTCATGTGTATGTTGTGTGTGTGTTTCTTGAACAAACTGCTGATGGCAGCCATGGTTTTAAATGCCGCGCATGCGTAGTTGACACAATTTAGCTAAATAGAGTTCTGAACAGCCAATTTGCTAAATAAATTTCGCCGCTCATTAATTGAATATTGTGTGCTGTCACACGGCAAATTGAGAACCAAGGTAATTGCGAACTTGGTTAAATTGAATTGTATTCTGCTCGTGTGACAGGGATGCTAGTTTAATTTGCATGTTTTAGTTTATGTATGAATTGATGAATGGTGGTGTGGTATGTGAATGAAAATTCTTCTGCAATAATCGTACCTATTAAATAATTATTGATGTCAGATTTTATTGAACAAAAAAAAACCCAATTATTAAAAATTGATAGTATATGTGGTAGTTTTATCAAAATTTTACAGATTTTATGTAATTGTTGTGTATTTTTACTTGTTGATCAACGAGACTGACATCGTATTATAATCTTCATATGAAGATGAATGATAAGAAAATTTAATGTTATTGTTTGTGATAAAGTCTAACAAAAAAAAAACAAACAAACAAATTGTATCACCTGTTGTTTGAATGTGGTTTATAATTTGAATCCAGAAATTACAACAATATTATAAGAAATAGACATTTCTGCACACAATTCTCTTGATCCTCGATCCTCTTTTTTCATCACCGAAATTCAGTTACCAATTAGTAAGCATGATTTGTGTTGTTGTGCATGTTTTTTTTAATTTGTGTAATTTTTGTGTTTTGTACTTAGAAAAAGTTTTTAGATTTCGTTAATTTTATCAAAAATTATATTCGATAATGAATGATTATCTGAAAACTTTTTTAAAGAAAGAAAAAAAATGTTAATTAGTTCTTTTACAATTCGACAATAAATCCTAGTAATGTCAACGAAATAATTCCATTGTAATAGATTATTATTAAGTATTATTAATAATAATTAATGCAAAATGTCAATTTATATACCTATATATAGATATATATAATTACATATAATATTGAATTAATAATAAAAACGTAAATCGACGTAGAATTTGATTTGATTGTTCTTTTTCGATTAATTTTTGTGCTTTTGTGAAGTGATCATATATTTTATTTTGAGAATTATTTTTCCATGATTTTTTGTTTTGTTGTTGAGAAAGTGGCTTTTATATATTATAAGTGAATTTTTTGGCTTTTCACTTGTGTGTCTCTCTAATCGACAAGGAACGAAACAACAACATGTACGTAGCTTATTCTAATTGTTGTTTAGAATTTAGAATTAACCTGCTTATATTTTCTTTTTTAACAATTAGGAGCTAGACATACACGGAACGTTAATGATCATTATTGCAGTTAATCATCGTTATACTTTGCCTGTGTCACCTAATAATTATTGTAATGATCATTAACACAATCGGAACAATTCGGAAATAATTGGGCGTGCCTTATTGAATGATAAAACAGTATTACACTGTTGTTAGACTGCTAGATCCCTGTCACACGGGCAAAATACAATTCAATTTAACGACAAGGTCAATACAAATTGAAATATTGGTGAACTGTACCCTGTCACCCGGGCATTTCACAATTACAGTTAAACGCACGCGCAAGGCGTAGAATGTCATGTGTATGTTGTGTGTGTTTCTTGAAGAAACAGCTGATGGCGGCAGCCATGCTTTTAGATGCCGCGCAGAAATAAATTTCGCCGCTCATTAATTAAATATTGTGTGCTGTCACATTGAATTGTATTTTGCCCGTGTGATAGGGATGTTAAACCGGAAAGAATGAATCTACGCAACACGTGCATAGTTAGGTGAAAAATGGACAGCAAGCATTCCCTGTAATGATAGTTAACTTACTGCTGTGTGGCACTTTTTCTTATATAATGATCGTTACCACAAATTATTAATCGTGTATGTCTAGCCCCTTTTTTAGTCTCTATTGCTTTGCATGTTTTTTTTTTCTTCCTTTCATTAATCCAATCTACTAAATCGACACTTTAATGAACATAATAAAAACGGATTAATTTTTTTTCAGGAATAAAAAAAACTTCTCTCCCTATTTAATTTCAGATTCAGTTCAATTATTGTATATAAGAATGTTTGATAATTTTAATGCCGTTTTGTTTATTTTTCCTTCAAATCTCTGTTAAAAACCAGCATGGACTGTTGCCTTTTAGATATCTAGACTAGAAACTTTAGACACAACAAAATATTATTCATACAATTTTACACACAAAAAAGAAATTGGAGGACAAAAACAAATAAAATTTCACTATTGACAATTTTCCACCACTGGCCACTAACACTAACTAAATTCATTTTTATTACACCACTTTAAACAGAATTGTATTAATTGGTTTTTTATTGCATTATCTAGGAATTGATCCAGCAATACCTTATAACCAACCGGCAATCAGTAGTTCAACAATAATTGGAATTGTAATAGCTGCCGTTCTTCTAATTCTAATTGTGGTTGATGTAATTTGTTTCTGTGTGAATCGTGCTGGAATACTGGCAATGATTTGTAATAAAACCAAATCGAAAAAACACGATGATGAAGATCCAAAATTGGGAAGGTATGTTCTCTTGTAATTTTACTGCCACATATCAACACTAGTTTCTTTCTTTTTTTCACATAAAATCACATAACACTATTTAAGTTTCGTCTTTGTTTGTATTTCGTTTCTTTCCGTTTTTTTTTTTTTGTAATTTTTCCACCCATTACACAATACATATATTCGTTGGAAATATTTTAGTCTATACAGTTGGCGATTTCCGCTGCCTTATTGCAGTTACAAAGCTGCCCCGGCTCATCCCAACAGTCTCAACTTACCATTACCTGTCAAATTGGCACCATCACCAACGTAAGCCTTATGTGCTTTATTTAAGCATGCTTTATAATATGAAATTGCATGATCAGTCGGTGCAATACAAGAAGCATGCTAGTGAATAAGAGCCTTAAGACGACTTAACGTTTAAACCTGCTACAGCTTAACAAATTTGTAATTATAGGAACTTGTTAACTATCTAAGACCTCTGCCACACGGCCAAAATAAATTGTAATTTAATTAGGATCGCAATTACCTTGGTTCTTAATTTGCCATGTGACAGCACACAATATTCAATTAATGGGCATATCAACTACGCATGCGCGTAATCAGCTCTTTGTTCAAGATACATACATATATACATAGCATACAAATGACAATCTTCGCCTTGCGCGTGCGCTAATTGTAATTGTAAAACTTCCGTGTGTCAGGGTACAATTCTCAATTCACCAATATTACAATTTATATTGACCTTGTCGTTAAACTACAATTTATTTTGGACGTGTGACAGGGGTCTAAAATCAAGATAGTTATCGGTGCAATTGGTCACAACCTACATCAACCATGACACTGTAAGTGGTCAATATACGCAAGTCTCTCTGTACAGGAGTTATTTATCTACTTAAAATTAAATAATTGGTTGCATGTAGCTTATTGTTGTTGAGATAAGCAAAATTTCAATGCTTCTGGTTTTTTTTCTCTTTTTTGTTTTTAGCAGGGAGGAACGAGAGCCTTTGAAACCAGATCCAATGGCTGTTGAGAGAAATATGTCGGTGGAATTTGATGGGAAACACGTCTACACCAAATCTGGTGAAATTATTGGGAAACATTCAGCTGTTTAGTTTTAAGTAATTCTCTATTTATATAAATATTTAGCCGAAAAATCTTTATCCATTCCATGACCGTTGAATATTAAAAAAAATAAATAGATAATAATAATAATAATAATAATATTTTTTCATAATAGAAAATCTGTGCCAAATATTTTGCATTAATGAATGTGCTGTCATTTTTCCTAATTATAATTAACAATAATAAAACTCATTTATAATGAATTATTGGAATTTAATTTGTTATAATTGAATGTTATTATCAATGTTGTACTGGTATCAGTATTAGCCCTTAATGATTGGGCCAATTTTTATCTTGCAAGTGGCAATTTAGTGTACAGCTTTCTAAGTGTTTTCTATGTAATATGTAATCGATTCTTTCTTCTTCTATTTTTTTTTTGTTTGGAAAAAAGCCTTTATACAGAGTATCTCATTGAGTATTTTTTTTAAATTTTTTAAGGAACCGTAAGTGACTGAGATATTCTGTAAGAATTAGATTCTGTATAGCTGATTAGTAAATAGAGAAATTTAGACAAAAATGTGCTTGTATTATTAAGCACAAATTACTGTACTTAAAATAATCTGGACTGATCAGGTAAATAAATATATAGCAATCTGAAGAATTGTTAAGCTTTTACCCAATAATTGTGTGCAACTACTACTGTTTTTTAGTTTGTATGATAAACCAAAGTTATTATTTTTTTCTTTTAGATTAGTATAATATTGATATTTTTATTGTATTTATATTATATATAATATTGTAGCTTTTGATATTGAATAAAGCGATTCTAAATATAATTAAAAACAACATTTTTTTTACAAATCTTGTCTTTATTATTAATAATAATAATGATAATAATAATAATAATAGTAATGTTTTTACAATAAGGGTGTAATGCAAGTTCTATATAAAAAAAAAGTTTACAATAACCTGTGTAGTCTTGCAGATATTTACATTACAACATTATAATTAAAAAAAAGGAAAAGTATCTACACCAAAAATTGGTCGTATTTACATTCATTTATATTATTTTTAATGACATCGAATGAGCAATTGTTCAGGTTATTTACATTTGATTTTTTTCAAAAAAAAAGAAGCTAAATTTATTTAAAATTATGACATAATCTTAATTAAAAAGTGACAAAAAAACACTGGAAATAGCAAAGGAAATGATAAAATGATCGAGAAAGATATAGTAGGAAGAATGGATGAAATGGCAAGACACAACCAATAACGAATGAGTGAAAAAAGTGTAAATCACCTATATACACTATTTTAAATAAAAATAATAAAAAAATAACAAAAAAAAATAGCAATCGATAAATTAAAGAGCTTGATGCGCGATGATTTTTTTTCTGAAAAAATTGATTTTTTCTTTTACATGAGTGATAACGATGTTGCGAAATTCGCACAATTCGGCGAGGTTGATTGAAGAAATTTATTTATTAATTTTTTCATATTTTCTCTATCAATAGAATGGCGAAATTTTCATTTAAATCAGAGATGTCACCAGACGAGCTTTGAAGTTAACTAATCTTTCGCTAGTTTGGGCCAAACGCTACATTGAACAAACAAAACAATTTAATAAATTATTTTTTTCAATTAGTTTGATAATTTTTTTTTACCAAGATTAAGTCTTGAACTAAATTGGCAAGTCCTCGGTTAGCAATAACGAATAAACGTGTAATAGGTCCAGGGATACCTTCTCCAGCTGTTGTATCATGACCAACACCAAGTGATTTAGTGATATCGATTGCGGCTACACCACCCGGTGCATTGGCTTGATGGTCACTTTCTTCAGTAGCACCAGAACCAGCTACTAACTGTAAAATAAATATTCTATTAAAATATTTGTTTTACCTTGGATTTTTATAAATAAATCTAAAGAAAACAAACAATTCAGTAAAATTCTTATCATTCTCTAACTACCTTTCACCATTTCAAAATTGATACGAATGCAAATGCGTGTATTGCCTAATGAATCTATTTTAAAAATTATTTAATTAAATTTAATTACAAGTGATTTCAATTAAATATAACTATACGTACCTATAAGCCAAATTTTAGCCTAACTACTAAAATAAATTGATATTACTATTATTATTGTTGCATTCTACAATAATTAATTTAAAATAATTCTCGATTTTTACCTTGATTCTAGAAAAAAGTCTTGTAATATAAAAATGAGGGTGTTTGACGGGAACTTTCAATAATGACCCTGATCTATTGTTGTCAATTGTAAGAAAGTCACTAAAGATTTTTCTTTAATCTGTTAGGTTTTAATTTTTACTTTATCTACAAATGTGTATTTATTACTAGCATAAAATCTGGTAAACCCTCATCAGTAGATAGCTTATCATATCGGAAGAAAGGACTATTTTGAAAATTTTTCTCAGAAGCGTGAAAAAACATACTAAAGACTTTAAAGAGGAGGATACTTTCAGATTTTATTCCATGCAGTATTTATAGTAATCGTATGTAGGATCATTTTACCTTGAGTTTTTACATTGCTACCAACCGTATAAATACAGTCGTATCCGTTTATAACTCAAATAAACTATAGGCACCGACAGAGTCGGACTGGACTGGGGGGATATGGGGAGATTTCCCCTCGGAGCCAATGGGGTTTTGAGGACCATCGATAATCCTTTAAGGTATTTTTTTTTCATCATCAACTGAAGAGATGTCTTCTCTCTATATAAATTCCCCGGGGACAAAGTAAGCCAGTCCGGCCCTGAGCTACATATGGAGGTCTGTTTGCTCAATACTACCCTGCATCAAGGATAGCTGTGTGTTCGCTATTAAGGAGTTTTTACTTTAAAGTCTTCAAATACTCTCGAAATGTTTCGGGAATCTGTTCTAAATAAAGGAAAACATTTCTGGGAAATTTCTGATTTTAAAAACGACTGGCTCTGAGCAGCTTTAGAATTTGAGCAAAATAAATAAAAAGACTCAATAATCCTTTATAAAAAAATTAAAAAAATTCCATACAATTCATCCACACGAAATTGGCGAGAAAGTAAAATCCTTTCACTAACAGTCGAACAACAACTATAGAATCGAGTATTCTGTAAAATAACTTTCCATTTATAAAAATGAATTCTCCTATATTGCATAAATATAATATTTTTGAAATATATCCATATTATTTCCTCCAATTCATCTCCAGTACCAATTTTTGTTAGTAATAATGTCGAATAAAGTCTGTCATGTCTGGGACTGGAAGAAACTGAAAGACTGTTGTTTTATTGTTATGTTTATAGTAAAAGAAAGAAAGAAAATAGTCGAAATACATTTAAGAGAAAGTCCGATAGAAATTTGATTAATCGAAACTTAAATAGTGCTTGAAAAATTGTCCAGACATGACACTTTTTTCAGATAATTTTCTCAAAAAACAAAAAAAACTACCACTATACGTTATTATGTACATCAATTTTTATATTATATACAGATCGACTTAAATATAATGCAAATATTTACACTACTTAGAAAAAAATACTCTCAAGCACTATTTTAATATAGTTATATACAGAAATTAAAAAAAAAAGTTGTCTTTTGTCAGTCAAGTATTAACAGTATTGGAATTGTTAATTTAACGCCATGCAAATCGGAAAAATAAGAGGAAAATTTGAAAGAGAAAGAGGTGTTGTAATTGTGTGTGTCCACTGGTACTGGTGATACCTTTGCTGTAGAAGTAGCTGAAGTCTGGGAAGTCCCCGCAGTGGCCGTCAAACCCCATCCTAAATTTTCAGTCCCAGCGACCATCCTGTAGACAGTGCCAACTGTACGAGCAGCTCTGTCCGCCGTATTCTAAACACTTATAACTATGTAGAAGAAGAAGATTTTACACCCGAATGTGTGTATATATATTTTTGTTTTCATAAATTTGTTTTTATATAGAAAGTCTCAAAAAAAATTTTGTTTTATTACAGATAATCAACATTGATCTCTATATTAATTATCAGAAAATAGAAAGGAGTGCTCTAAAGAATTTTTTGATGTCAGAAATTTGTTTTTGTTGTGTGTGTTTGTTATTCAGAGGTGTTTTTAATTGTTTATGGTCTTGACAGTGAAAGCAATATTGCTGTTATATCAACAATAGAAGAATTTTAATGTATTTAGTTCTTTATTTTTAAATATCTGAAGCATGAATTTTGGGCCAAATTTTGATCGATTAATTAAATATTTTTAAATCACTTGATACGAATTTTTCCATTTTATCTAGCAAGTATGATTATAAATCTTTCTCTTTAGGCATCCATTGCATCATAAACATGTTACACTTTCAAATTTGTGACGTCAAAAGGTAAGATGCAATAAAATTCACCACTATGTATTATTAATTAGATTTTGTGATTTTAACACAACTTTACCTTGACATCGAAAAATTAGTGGTCGATTCGTAGACAGAAACAAAAAGACCAAAAAACCCAATTTCGTAATAAGAATTAGACGAAAAAAAGAGGCAATGCCAATAAACAGGTGTAGGTATGTACATCTGTTTTTACTAATAAAAACAAAAATGTATTTATTAATACAACTTTGATTTTATAATTAAATTATATTCCTAAATGTGTAATGTTTAACAATCATGATGATTTTCATGACTGACTAATTTAATCAAATAGTCCTTATAATTATGAGAAGAAAAAAAATTAATTGAAATGATGACATAAATGAGTGACTTATCAATAATATCGATAATAAAATTCATTTTTTATGAAATGTGTGAAAAATTTAGAAAGTGGGTCGTATTATTACAAAATATATATAACTTGTCTGGTTGTGTGCTCTATTCGATAACTGAGGAGACGAACATTCTAAATTTTTTTTGTATTTTTAGTTTTTTTTTTAATAATAATTTATTGATTTTCTTTTGTTTGTTGTTGCTGTTGTTGTTTGTTGTTGTACTATGCTCCGTTGCTTACCCGGATGATATCGAATAAGAAATTTCCAGAACCTCCTGTGGAACCCTGAGCACTAATTGTGCCACCAAATGGTAAATATCTTTTATTTCTATCAGCATCGTCACCATCATCATCTTCTTCAGCTGGTTGTGGTGCTGATTCAGCCTCTTCTTGATCATCTGCAGCTGATCTTATTACTCTTATATATCGTTTTGAGATTGTGTTATCTTCACTAGTTGGGGACTGTAACAAAAAAAAAAATCAAATAAAATAAATTCAATTAGGAGTTTTGATGCAACAATTGAGAAAATGAATAATAATTGAGAAAAAATTATCAAATGCAAGAAAAATCAAAACAATAAAGACAACAAGTTTAATATTATTTTAATTATTTTCAAGTCTACAATTTGTTAATAATAGGTTGAAATGAAAAAATGCTCTTCCATTGGTCAATGCATGGAGTTGTCTGATGATCCTGATGGGTAGTAGTTTCACGCTCTTCATTTCTTCAGAACGAAGAAGTCTCGTTGGTATACAGACGAGATGTGTGCGTGTTTTTTTTTGTTAGTGTTTATATGTTAAAATGACTCCAAAATGATTGATTTATTTCGATTATCTAAAGGAAAAACTAGAAAAATATATTAACCAATCAGTTTGGAGGAGTAGTCTTGCAATGTATTCAAGCAAGATTTAAAATATTTAACGTCTTTCAAGGTGATTTCTCACAGTGTATAGTGTTGATGTTGTGTTTACCACATTTTGGGTTGTGGTACTTGTCGATTCTGTTGTTGTTGTTGTTGTTGGTGTTGTTGACGATGATGTTGTTGAAGAAGAACTATCTTCACCAATTCGTAAATCTAATGGACTACTTGTTGCAACATCATTATTACTATTATTTTCTTCTTGTTCGCTTTCTTCTTCTTCATCATAATCTTCATCGTCATCTGGCGGGAATGTGGGCAGTACAACATTGACTCGTTGTGAGGTACCACCGCCACCACCGCCACCACTACCACCTAAACCACCGTTTTGTAGAATCAAACGACCAAATACACGGAATGCCGTACTGGTTACATTCTGAATAACATTATCCAAAACCTAATAAGAGAATATAGAGAATAATTGATGAATAATTTACTATTATTTTTTTGATAAGTGTTTGTATCAGTTTGGAACATTTCCTCCGTTCTGTTAGATAATTTTCGAACTAATTATTGATAAATTTGGAATCTGTTACATATACCTAACGGTATCTTAGGACTTTTTATTACAAAATCAACGGTAAACATTCTGTGGAATTCTAAAGAACGTAGTCGTCTCAGTCTCTGTCTTCGTCATCGTGACAATGACTTCTTTGAAAATTCTTTTAAGCAAGTCTTCTTCTTCGTCTTCTCCTCACCCATTTACAGTTGACAAACTCAGCCAATAGTAGATAAGCATAAAGGATAGAGATAGAAATGGGGATAGATATATACGGTTAAAACGTGGCTAACAAGGTGTGAAATACTACAAAAGAGCCTTGTGGGCGGAGCCAGCACGTCCGTAAAGACGTCCATCAGAATTGTCAAGTCCGTACGGACGTCCACTATCAAGGGAAGATGACAAAGACGAAGACGTTCTTTAGAATACCTCGGAATGATCTAAATTTCCAACTTTTTTGGCATTTTACGAAAATATTATCAATACACTAGATTTTTCTAAATAAATTAAAAAACAATTTTATTAGTCCAGTAAATTATTAATAATAATAATAACTAGAACAATTACAAAATAGATTAGAACGTTTTTTCAAGAACATATAGTTAAAGTCATGCAAATGACACGTATAGTTCTTGCACATATTATAAAGAAAAAATCCTGTCCAACCTGAATATAAATTGAACAATTCACTTTCAAGTTTCTTGATATTATAATAATTGCGGCAACAAGAAAAGAATCAATATTATGCAACTTAAAAGTAACGTAATTGAAATAAAGGTCAATTAACATTTAGGATTTTTATTATAAATTGATATTTTTAGAGGAAATGCTCCAATCTGTTCTAATAATGGAAGATGATAATTACCTGTGATAAAGGTGGACAGAAAACTCCAACAAGTTTAACAAAACTGTTAACACCACGCAACAATCCTGGTATATCTATATTTGATAAAATATTTGTTAAACCACCAGTCCCAGCTGATGATGATGCTGTTGTTGTGGTTAATGTAGCACTTGTTGTTGAAGGGATGCCGCCGCCTATCTAAATGTTTTATAAAGAAAATTTGTCACGAATTTTTCGATAAAAATGATGATCGAACGAAAACAGTAAACGGTAAATAAATGGATGTAATTCCGTATGGTCATTCCTTAGACTTTTGACGGATGAATGCTAAATATGATAAATGGTAAAAGAATAAAATGGATCGAAATCAATTAAAATAACTGGATAAAGAAACCTTGTTAATTAAACTCCAAATGTCACTTATAAAATAATTAATAACCGATTTTTTTTTGGTAAATAATTACACATATTTTAAATAAATTACGATGTTATAACATTTCCAATTACTTAAACCAACATGTCAGGAATGTCGTAATAAAGTAACTTTTGAATGAGTAATATGAATTACCAGAACTGACAAAATTACTAAATTCGTAACTTTTATAACAGTTTTATGTATATGATTCTATTGTTTTAATACACAATATACTCGTAGAATGAAAACAGATTATATTATTTGTGGTCAATTTGTTGTTTTCATAAAATCCTCCATTGTTTATAATTTTTATATAACATTACAAAATCCGGGATTATTCTAAATAAATAAACAAGCTAAGTGGAAAATTATGAAATTTTAATCTCCCCCTTCCATTTTTTTTCCTGAAAAAATGGAAAAACCAAAAAATTTCTTCTTTAAATTTAATTATCTCTGACTAATTTTCTAGGGTAATTTACAAAATATCCTTCAATTCAAGATTTTATAAAATGATAATAACACTTTCTATTGTAATATTAATAAAATTTATAACGTTATCTTTGAATAATAAATGTTTATAGTTTAGGCAATTAAACTAAATTTCAACAGAATTAATTTTTGAAATTTGGAAAGTTCTGAGTCTTCGATTTTTATTATTTTCTTCAAATTTTGGTTGTTTGTTGATTCACTAAGATTTTGCTATAAAACATATTCCTAACACACAGGAATCCGAACTATGGTGACTTTACTTCGAACAAAATTGCTTTAATCCGAAGCAAATCTGCCAAAAGGCGTTTGGAAAACGATATGCCAAATAGAAATTTATTAAATTCTCAATTATTATTAACACATGTATTGACTCATAGCAAACCACCGTTGAAAACATCCGAAAAAGTCTACATGGCACTAGGGTGGATTCGAACCACCGACCTCTCGGTTGCGCGCCAAGTGCTCTTCCAACTGAGCTACCAGGACCACCGAGAGGTCGGTGGTTCGAATCCACCCTAGTGCCATGTAGACTTTTTCGGATGTTTTCAACGGTGGTTTGCTATGAGTCAATACATGTGTTAATAATAATTGCGAATTTAATAAATCTACACCGTTTAAGAGTTTGTTTCTGGATAATTCCTAATTTCATTAATATTAAATAGAAATTTACTTTTACGTGAAATGCTAAATTGCCGAAACTATTACAATGCAATGATAAATTTTTCGGCTTACACACATATGGTATAATTATTTAATTTGTTTATGATCTTGTTTTTGATACGATTATATTAATGTTTAATAAAAAAAAGTTTACCCATGATTATTAGGCTTTCGCTTTCTTATTTCGTATTTTTTACTATTTCCACTAATCTGAACAAATCGACAATCCGAACAAACCTTGCACCCAGTTAATTCGGATTATCGAGGTAATACAGTATTTAATTCTGGTTTTATTATCGTATCATCTTTTTTGTTGACTTTTGGTTCTATGCATTTTGAAATTTATTTTTCAAATTTGCAGGTATTTAGTTCTCAAACTTTGTTCAAAGTGACATTTGGAAAATATTTGTTGTTGTAGTCATTTTTGGTTAATCTTTCCATTCTTTGCTGAAATGTTTTTATTTGTTTTCGTTATGAAATGTATAATTAACTTATTTGCATTACAGTCTCGATGGTTCTTGCTTGAATTTTCGCAATTTTAATTAAACTTGCAATAATAGTTGTTTTGATGATAATTGATTTGATAATATAACACGAAAGTATTAATAGTAGAGGCAAAACTACACTATGTAAATATATGTATGGAAAAAAAGTGGAAGTATTACAAGATATGATTATACTGCCAAAATGACTGTCATCAAGACGATCGCGTGAAATTCAACAAACAATACTATAATTCTTTTCTTTCTTCTACTCTATTATTACAACATTATTTCTAGTTTAATAAAAAAGTGCATGAAAAACGACTTAATTGTCACAATGATACTACTAATAAAATTCTTCCGGGTCCAATTCTGTTTGTATATATACAGATAATATACACTATTAAATTTCTATATTAAAATACAATATACAACATCTTGTGACATAATTGCCTTCATATAAACTCGATGATCTATTAGTAAATGTCCTACAACTTATAGTATACCACTAACTAGTTTTGTTACTTTCACTTCACTTTCTTTCAAACAACCTTGTAGTAGACTGCATCGTCTTATAAAAAAGTATACATAATTATTGTTAAAAAAAAAATGGAAGGAAAAAAACATAATCAAATAGTGAAAGAAAAAGGAAATATGACCGGTTCATTGGCTAACATTGCGGCTAACATCGGATATAACGTATTTTCTTCTATACATACAAGAATCTAAAAGATAGTAAAAATATTTTTATATAAAAGGATCATCACAAAAATTCTTCATTTTTTAAATTATGCCTATTTATTCTAATTGTTTGAACTAAACGTTAACAAATTGTTTGGGAAATAATTCACAGTCTGCAGCAAAGATAAATGTTTATTTTGATCTTGATAACAATACAACAATAGTTGCCTGTCTGTATTTTAAATGAGAGAACGTCTAAAACTCCATAAATCTACAATTTTTTTGAATCGTATTGAATTTTTACCGCAAACAAATAATTAACGTTTTTATTGTTAATTATTCCTGATTGATTTCGAATAAATCAGCAAACACGAAATGAACTAAAAATGTAGAAAAATGCAGGAAAAAAACATCAAATTAATTAGTAGTAATAGATAATCGATCAAAAGTGAAAGTTATGTAAAGTGAATATAGGACATAGACACATTATTGTATAATACTGACCTGAAGATTAGAAGATGCTGAAAATTGGCCTGGTAAAAATGGGGCAGCATAACTGCCGACAACCAAAGCACACAATAATACACACGCGGTACTTACGTTACACTTCATCTTTTTTATTAATATATTTCTTCTATTTTGTTTCTTTTATAAAAATTGACTAGATTAGGTTAACACGTCTGCAACAGAAAAAATAAAAGAAATTAGTACAATTTCGTTTTTTTGAATATAATTTATAACAAACATTGACACAATCTGAAATTTTTCTCGTAATATTAATTATTCTAACTAACATTACTTAAAATTTGATTTTGAATACAAGCCTGAGTTAAAGTCCTCTCCTTTTTTTCACCTAATTTTTCTATGATTTTCAATTCTGTCTGTCTCTAGATATAGATGTTTACTGTAAAAATTCTACCACAAAATTGATTGAATTCTCAACGCTTTCTAGATGTTAAGAGTGCTATCGAAAATGGTGGAGGTACAAAGAAGTTATCATTGAATTATATACGAGAAGACCTAGACCTATAAATTGAAAAACTTAAAAAAAAAACAGAAGTCATCTACCAATTTGTGTCTATCTAACAATATTATTATAGATAAGTACATTTAGAGGTAATTATTATTGCTTTACTAATAACAATTAAAACTGACCGGAAAACTGATAGATCCTCTCTTGATAAGTCTTCCAGATTTTACAATTTCCAAATGTTAGTAACACAAGGACAAGATAACTATGAATTTCATAATAAACATAGAAATTCAGTCGAATTAATATTAAAATTTCTCACCTTTATTATTATGTCCATTGAGACAAAAATTACACCGAATTTATGAATATAGTTGATATTAAAATTTCTCTAAAATATTCTTTCACTCCAACAAGTTTACCACCAAAACATCAAATGATCGCCAAAAATTTTTAGAAAGTTGTCAACATAATCGACAAGGTTATAACTAATTGAGAATTAGTTTTTTAGACATATATGTCTAATTTATTAACGTTTATTATTATTATTATTATTATTATTGTCTTTATTACTACCATTCTTACAAAGGTTATCGATTTTTCTCAGACGAAAAGGATTAATAAGGCATTTAATAAAGGTGATTATTCTAACAACACTCTTTTTTGAAGATTAAGTAAATTCTGGTATTATTGATGACAACCATCAACTTCACAAAATAAAGTGAATGTAATTTTTAACATAAAATTTAGGATAATAATTAAATGTATCCTCAATAATGTTGCTAAGTTGATTTCAACATATATAATTGCATGAGTCTATTACTTTTTAGAACCAGGTAAATGCAATTTGTACAAACGATTTGCAATTATCAAATATTAATTAATTTTTACAAAAATTAATTTTTAAGTAAATACAGGAAGTAAACAGCAATCGTTTGCTAATTTAGAGAAAAAAAAACAACAACGGAAAATGGCTTTCAAGGTTTGTAATATTTGTAAAATTCAGAGTCCAAATTATTCAGAAGAGTAAAAAATTATTGCGTAATATCAATATATAACCATATTACAAGTAATTACAACTGAAAAGAGAATCTATAACGAAGATTGTTGGATATTTTCATGGAAGGGCATTGAGCACTTTGTGGCAGTGCCGAAATTGACTCTTGCCCCAGAGGCAATTCCGAATATTACAAACAAAAAATCGAAAAACCAGAGTATTCTAAAAATTTTGCGCCCCTTATATTACTGCGCCCTGTGTGGTCGCACAGTTCGGTTGCACCGTGAGCCGACTCTGCTTTGTGGTGTTTCTTATTGAAAAATCTATGATCTCTAAATAGGTTCCGTTACAATAATTTACGTTTTATGCATTACTAATTTAATAAAGCTAGGAAGAAGATTTATCTACACATTATTTATTTAGCATTTAATAGTTGAAGATATCTGCAAATTTTCAAATCATGGCTGCATTTGTAGTTTCAAAAGCCAATATCATGGGATGCAATTATGTTTGTTGGTAAGTTACATTTCAATATTCACTGACATTCACTAGACAAAGAGCTCCTAGTAAATGAGGATCCTTTGAGAGTGAATCGCCGAGCTTGCATTTCAATTTGAAACTGAATAATTAGATTTTTCACGCTCAATTACTTTGAGAGCTTTTTACAGCACTTCAGCTACTGATAATAGTAAAACTGGCCTTGCTAAAAAATTTGTTTACTTTTGGTCCAGGACCGTACTTAACTAGGACCAGAATGACACCAAACGGTTGTTCATCATTCGAGCATATTTTAAGGTATAGGTTGTTCATCGCAAGATGAGCTGATCAGTCATAAAACATGTGTACGAACCAAAACGTTGATATTTTTGGAAGGGCTGCCCGTGGTTACCACCACCACTGGTTCAGTTGACTATCTTCGAATATCTAAGACATACGCTTTTAAACAATTTCTTTCTAAATATCTGCTCTACACCCTCGTTTGTACGGAACGGGTAGCTTAACTTGAATCGCTACACTTCGTTGAATACAACCTAGCTTTATATGTGTATTAGAAAAAGAGATCTAGAACAATGCATGTTCGTACTAGTTCGAAATTTTACGAGCCATCAGCTCATCTTTCGATGAACAGGACGAAGCAATTTGTTTGTCGCGAGCAAGATGTCTCGACCTAGGCTAAGCCTACTTACTGACAGGTCGAGACATCTTGCTCGCGACAATTTGCTTGGCGCAAATGGATTCGTCCTGTCAGTAACCAACGGCAAGCAGAGCAAGAAATTCAACGAGCAAAATAAAATTTTATCCACAAGATTGTTGACCCACATGTAGGACGCGCATGCGCAGATTGGTTTGCTCCATCAAACTTTTTCATCGAGCGTTCACGGTGACTTCGTCGAGCAATTGTCCGACACTCGTCTAACAAAAATTTTGCTTCGCCCAAAGTTCTGCTCTGTCAGTAAGCTCCAATTTAAAAACTATGTAAATGACTTCGTCGACCACTTTTTCTTGCTCGGCGAGCAAAATGTTCCCGACCTGTCAGTAAGCGGCCTTAGAGGAGAGTTGGAACAGCTTTATGACGACCCTCATTACAAGCATTATTACACATTCCAAAAGTTCAAGTCAAATATTCATTTTGGTTTGGGCACACTATACGTAGATACGGTTCTGTTCCAAATACTACCATTATGGTA
Source organism: Iselma pallidipennis (assembly GCA_037464855.1). Classification (NCBI taxonomy): domain Eukaryota; kingdom Metazoa; phylum Arthropoda; class Insecta; order Coleoptera; family Meloidae; genus Iselma; species Iselma pallidipennis. Next base: position 44,115 of record JAZBHA010000746.1, read on the forward strand.
CAGTGGTCGCCGCCTATTATGATCACATTGGGACCTGCCCTTTTTGATAACAATAGCCGACTGATAACATTAGACGGGTGACAAAAAAACTGTGATTATTGAACTTCATTCATTACAAACCACTATAAAGCACTTTATAACTTTATAACTCAACATATCACAAAATCGCAGCCGAATACATACTGATGCACATGTCACTGCGACAATATGTTTTGCAAAGGTAAACGTTATGCTTCAGGAAATGGATCTAGTCACATATTTTGTAAGAATTATTGTCAGGCACTCATGTAAACAATAAAAAGTATGCTTCAGTTAAAAGTAAGTTTCGAAGAAAACGATCATTTGATACGAATTTGATAAAAATTAAAATTTTTGGTCTACAAAATCGATACTTATAGCCGAAGTTTGATCATAATAGGCGGATTATTCTCATCTAATTTTATATAGAAAATTTTGGGACCGACTCATTTTGATAACAATGGCCGATTGATAACACTATCCGTGATTATAATAGACGGCGACCACTGTACTTATTTTGTTTTGTATTTGATTGGATTTTTTTAAAGTCATTCCAAAAATTCTTATTGTGTAAATTTCAGTCTGATTTTCTATCCATTTCTTGCTAGAAAATATTACTTTGAATCACAAGAATGTGGACTATTAAATTCCTTTACAGTCAAATACTTGTTACAAATACAGTGGTCGCCGTCTATTATAATCACGAATAGTGTTATCAATCGGCCATTGTTATCGAAATGGGTCGGTCCCAAAATTCTCTATATAAAATTAGTTGA
>JAZBHA010000747.1:0-16797 GCA_037464855.1 Iselma pallidipennis
GTCCATGACCTAAGTTGAAGAAAGCCAAGCTAAACGCAAAAAGTTTCATGAAAATCGATTCAGTAGTTTCAGAGATATAACCGGACATACATACATACATACACATCGAATTGATAACCTCTTTTTTTTTGAAGTCGGTTAAAAATAACAAATACAGTGTATTTTGCACAATAATGCAATGCCAAAAAAAAAATTAATAAATTTATCAAACATTGTTAGTTACAACAAATAACAATCAACAAATATTGATTATCATTGCCTGACAGGCGTTATGCAGCAAACTTTGGTTGTTGTAAATATTTTAATGAATTTATTTTAGATTAAACCAATAAAAATATGAAATTTATGAATTGATTCTGGGGGTAAAACAGTTAATTCCATTTAGACACTATGTTTTAAAAAATCTACATCGAAAACCAGAGGCAGCTTAAGCCTGAGACCCCTCACGAAACAACATTGAAAGGGTCTCGGAAGAACTAAGGAATTATTGGCCCTTCTTTCTTTTAATTCCAATAAAAAAATTAAATACGTCTAGATATAAATATAAAAAAATATTTTTTTTATTTAGTCGGTCTAGGTGCCCCAAGTCCAACAGCACTGTCGAAAACCAGTTAGGGTCTTTAGTGAAACAAATTTTTAAAATTTGGTTTTCGAATATTTTTTCCAGTTATTACAGTCCTATCGATCAATTAGTTACAAAAGCCAAATTTCAACCCTCTTTTCCATGCCCTACATTAAAAGAATGAATTATTGCGAAGCAAATTTTACCTGTTCGGACCATAAAATCTTCTCATTTTGAAAAGAATTTATCATAAAAAGAATCATTGGTCTTTGCAGGTGAAACGATCGTGATCACCTTAGAATGTTAAATAGCTAGTATATTATTCATTTTCTAGAATCGTTCTTTCTTTAGAATAATCCCTAAGAAAGAATTCATCATAATTTCGAAATTATAAAGAAGTCTTGTTGAAAATAAATAAATAGGTACATGTAACTAAGAGGAAAAGCTCGATTTTTAATGAATTTGAATATAAAGGAAGCTAAATTACTTTAGTAAGGTGAATATAACGAATTTTGCATCTATTTCAGCAACACGACATAATAAAATCAAAATCTCCACTATTAACTTACGTAGTTTGTTTGTAAAATAAGCGAGTTATAAAAGTGGATTATGATTTCGCTGACTTAATTAAGGAAATGTATAGAATATACCCCCAGTGACTGAATATAACCCTTCCGGTAAACTTCTCTTTATTTTCATTATTACGATAAAAGGACTTAAAAGTTCACGAATAAATTTATTCTTTTGCCGACATAAAAATAGAGAATTCAAGCCACATAAAGGAGTTTTTTTAAAACTTTTAAAATGGAAGCTTTTTGCCATTCCATCAAAATCTCAACTTACACCTATGGCACCAAAATTAATGGATGTTTTTGGCGAATAATTGAAACTTATAAATAATATTGACCATTCCTACTTTTATGTAGGATATGATTCACTGATTGTTCATTGATTTGCAGATGAATACAGCACTAATGTACGATGCCCTCAATTTGTTTATAAATTCATTTGCCCAATTGGATCACACCGAAGAATTATATGTAAAGCCGTTGAATTGTGATCCGCATACAATTTCAACGCATGGCTATCGACTGGCAGCTTTTATTGCTAAGGTACAACAATTACAATCATAATTTCATTGGAAAACTCAAAAATAGACACTGAAAAACTGGTTAATTTTGTAGAGAAATATGACAATTGGAAAACTACTAGGACCATTGCTTTCCGGCTCTATTACATTCGATCATTTAGGACAACGTTCATCATTTCAATTACAAATTATGGAATTAAAAGATCATAAATTCCGTGTAACTGGTACATGGGATTCGAATAATCCGAATGTTATCAATTCAACGATTACATCTGAAGATCGAGAGAAGGAGAAAGTTCAACAAATTAGTGGTAGAATGTTCAGAGTTGTATCCCGGTAAGTTTTTAATTAATTTTTCTATTAATTATACTTTAACAATTATTTTATTTTATAATAGAATAGGTCGACCATACTTCATGAGAAAACCGCCTGTTGAAGGGAAACCCTACACTGGTAACAATCGTTTTGAAGGATATGCAATGGATTTAATTGATGAAATTTGTAAAATCCTTAATTGTACTTATCAATTTGAACTTGTCCCAGATAATAATTATGGCAGTTATCAACCGGATAAGAAAGGTTGGAATGGTTTGATAGGATATTTACTGGATCGGGTACATAGGCTCTTTAAATTTTCCTTTAATCTCATTATTCCAACACAAGAATTATGTAAATTGTCTAGAATTCAACTACTAGTCCTGATTTCCCAAGTGTTTTCAAACCATAGAGTCTTTTCTTTCTATCACTGAATTGAATTACTAGTTTGCTGAAAACATTTACATTTTTTTTTTTGTTTTAGAAAGCTGATTTGGCAATATGTGATCTTACGACAACGTATGAGAGAAGAAAAGCTGTAGACTTCACGAATCCTTTCATGACTCTTGGTAAATGAAACTTTTCCAGAAATCAATCAGAATTTCCACAAATTGTTAATTTCTGTTTATTACAGGAATAAGTATTTTGTATGCAAAACCGAATAAACCACCACCAGAAATTCTGGCTTTTACCAACCCCTTATCGTTAGATATATGGTTGTATATGGCAACTGGGTATATCATTATGTCGGTAATAATTTTCTTGGTTGCGAGGTAAATTGTATTGTTAAATTGCGAGTTTATAGCACTTGCTTGGTTGAAACAGGAATGAAATTTAATATATATTCAAGAACATTAATTAATTACTAATGTTTTTGGCACTCTATTGTTATTTTAAAAAAATGCATTGCCGTAACAACAATACCAACTCATATTTAGCGCTTTATGGGTAGATAAGAAATAGAAAGCTAAGATTAAAGAGGGATATTTTATATTTATGATTATTTTATTCCAGACTAAATCCTCATGAATGGGAGAATCCGCATCCTTGCGATCCAAATCCTGTCGAATTAGAAAATATTTGGAATATAAAAAACTGCTTCTGGCTGACATTGGGTTCTATATTGGGCCAAGGTTGTGATATTCTACCAAAGTAAGTCTGGAATATTCTCCTTTCTCCTAAAGTTTGTTGTTTTGCCATCATTTAGTTTTTCCATTTTCACATCAATGATCGTATTTATCTAATGAAGATAACAACCGTTTCTTGTTAACATGTTGCTGCCTTCTTTGAAGGAGCTGTCGGAAAAAGTATATGTGACTCGGTCGTCTTTTTTTTCTTTGCCTGACTGATGGCTAAAAAGGTTTTCGAGTTTTACCATTAATATTAATAAGAGTGGGTATAGAGCGACCGATCTTGGTGATGTGTGTCGGTTTCGGTGCCACATCAAAGCAAATCTTCTAAGAAGCGCGTGCCAACTAGGTATGGCATGTGCCTAGCATGCATTCATCGTCGGTCATAGTTTATGATATTCTGACCATTTCCTTGTATAGTTGACGAGATACTGACACAAAGATACCGCCACGCTCCATTAACAATCCTGATATCATGGTACTATCATCATACAAGTTAATTGTCTTAAGCGTATTTGTTTTTTTCTTTTTTTTTTAGAGGAATTTCAACTAGAATGGTAGCTGGGATGTGGTGGTTTTTCTCTATGATTATGACTGCATGTTATACTGCAAATTTGGCAGCTTTCCTGACAATGGAACGAATGGGACCAACGATTAACAGTGCTGAAGATCTAGCCAGTCAGACGCAAATTAAATATGGTTGTATTCGTGGTGGAGCTACAGCGTCGTTTTTCAAAGATTCAAATGTAACCACTTATCATAAAATGTGGGTGTCAATGGAAACAGCTGATCCTAGTGTATTTGAGAAAAGTAACGATGACGGTGTTAAACGAGTACTTAGTAATAAAGGCAAATATGCTTTTTTAATGGAAAGTTCAAATATTGAATATGAAATGGCTCGACATTGTGAACTAGTCCAAGTTGGACATTGGCTGGACACTAAAGGATACGGTATAGCAATGCCGACAAGTAAGTATCAAGTCCATTTTTTTTGTCTTTTTTGAAAAGTTGCCGTATTTTATTGATTGGGCTTGGTCAAAATTTCAAAAATTCCCTTACAAGACCTCCGAAATAAAAGAGATTTATTAGGTAATTGAGTTTGAGGACATCAGTTGTGGTTGTTTTTTTAACAAAGCGCCCGTAAACTGTCGGAACTATTGAGCAGTTACCTCAACTATCGTAAAAGAACTGCGGGAGTCCGATTGTTTTGTATGCAAAGAACCACCGACAGATGCTTTTCATGCCGGTCTTATTATGAACATGAACGCATCATTCGGTAGAGATGCGCGGCTATATGTTGTTCCATAGACCGTACACTTACACAATAAACAAAAACATGTCCCTACTTTATCAATCTCTTTAATAGTTATCTGACACTTTCATGAGTCCCAAAACAAGATTTTTATACCCGTATCACGTCATTCGCAAAACTGGTAATGAAAAAAAAAACAGAAACAAGTGTAAAACGATTTTTTAACAAGATTATCTCAACTTTTAAGATGCTCCGTATCGGACTGGACTCAATCAGGCCATTCTTGAGCTCCAAGAAATTGGTAAATTACGAGAATTGAAACGACGATGGTGGGAAGAGAATAATAGGAACACCGATGATTGTAAGGTAAAGAATAGAATAAATTGAAATACCTTCACTACTTTTATGTCACAATATTTATGATCATTTTGTGGTCATATCTCTTTACAAATTTCTAATACAATGTCGAACATAAATCATTTATGAATCGATGCAATATATTTTACCTGTCCTAGTTCATAAATAAAGTATTTTCTAATTTTTTTGACATTTAGGTTGTCGAAAAGTCTGACGATGTAGCTGCTGAATTAGGTATGGGCCATGTGGGTGGTGTTTTCTTAGTACTAGCTGGAGGTATTACTGTTGCCCTTCTTATTGCAATTTTGGAATTTCTTTGGAATGTTAGGAAAGTCGCCATCACACAACGGGTAATGCACAATTTAATCTTATAACAATTAATCCTGAAAGTTTAATATTTTTCAGTCGACTTTAAAGGAAGCTTTCATCAAAGAAAGGAACTTTGCCTTAGATATCTGGACAAGACAAAAGGCGGTCTGTCCTCCTCCTTCAACATCACTACCAAGTCAAATGACTACGTCGAGGAAAGAGTCCAGCAATAAAAATTAATAAATTGATGGTTCTTTTTTTGTTATAAAACCATCAATAAATTATAATTTTATCACAACCTCTCTTCTGACCTTTTACTTTAGCTAGTTACCTTATAACAAAAGCTGTGTAGAATAAATAATAATTTACGACTGAAACTGGATCTTTAAATTATTTTTATAGCCTGAAATTTTTAGAAAATTAAAATTTCTTGGTGATTTTCCAAATTTATGATACAAGATCTTCTACTCTACAAGAAAGACGCTTTCAATGTTAAAATAAAAAACGGAACCAGATTCAAATAAAGCTCGGTTGGAATAACGATCGCAAAACCATCGGAGTACGTAATTAAGACAAACGACAGGGACACAGGAGCTATGCAGAAGATAATTCACTATTTGAATTTTTCCAAGCAATAGTAGTTCTTTATTCTTGACCGCACACGTTGCTTAGAGTACAAAAATCCAAAAATCTATCCAAAAAGTGAATAGAGTACCTATACAGAGACATACTTATCTCACTTGGGATAGATAAGTATTTTGACCAGAAAGTGATTGCAAAGTCAAGGCACTTGTGTCGGCAGAGCTTTCATCTTAAACTCAATGGAATCTCCCGCTGACCATCACGTCAAAGGTAATATTTCACAGGACGTCGGACATTAGCAAAGACATTAGTCTGGAATGCCTTGAAGACGGAACGAAGGGGGCGAAATTGTTTGCTTTAGAATTTGTCGGCACTGGAAGGGGGGAAACACCACCCTTGCGTACATTTACTTTTAAAGCTATTATTAAATAGGAAGTTGAAAAATTATGACAAAATCAACACATTTTCGGATATCTAGAAGAGAACAGGTATAATTCGTCATTATCGACAAGAATCTTTATTTTATAAAAACAGAACCTAAATTACTATTTTTAAACAAATACGGTTGCTGTTTAGGAAGTCTGACTAGCTGGCGTCCGAAACATTAGATGTTCGTGAAAATCCAATTATCTTCAGACTAGCGTTACTTCGAATCTAGTAATTTAATGCTACTTTGTAGATGTAGTATGATTTAACTTAATTTGTAACGTACATTACATATCCTCGTTATTCTACGCATAAAGTAAGCTTAAGAATCTGTAAACTTTCGGAATTTTTTACTGCTTTGCTCTTATCAATAAAATCACCTTGTTTACTGAACACTACAAGATTTAAACCCAGTAACAACGTGCTACTGCTTCTATCTATTGTTTTTCTTATCTAGAGAAAGTCAAGACCTGGAACCTCAGATAAGGGCCTTAAAGTTAAAGAGAATTTCCTATTAATGATGGTTTTTTTCATAGATAATTTGAATGTCCCTAATAAAACGGAAATTATTATCGGCAATTGAAAAATAACAGTTTGTCAATACAGGCGATCGCAATTGCTGTTATTTGCTAAAAATGGAAATCAAATATATTCGTAAATATTTGTAAAATAGATAGTTTCTGACTTTTCAGTTGTCCGGCATATATTACATTGGTTGTAAATAGCTTTTTAAACTTTAACTAGGAGAATGTTGTCTTTCTTCGTACATAAAATCTTATATACAAGTATATAAATTACTATCCCTAAAAGGAAATGAATTTCAAACGCTTCAAATAATTTTTAACTAATTAAAAATTTGTTGACAATAATTATCAAAAAAATACAGCAGAATTCGTATTTTATAACCCGGAAACCTTAGCTGAATGTCGTTATGCTCATCAGAAATGGCTATTCGCTGTTAGTTAGTCTGCTTGCGGTCCACTGAATCCGCATCTGGACCGGTGTTAACCTGGTGCAGATCCCTCGCCGATAACACCCCAGCTTCTGGGAATTAAGCGACAATGACGGATCGCCAGGTTGTGCTCCCTGAAGATTGATCTGTCGGCTCTGATCTGTCACCGTCACAGTGGAATTTCATTTGTGACATGCGACCAAAATGATTGAGGGCCATCAGACGTGCCGTCCCACAATGATACGTTCTTTATTAATTGCTTCATATAAGATCATCGATCAGAAAGTCGACCGACATATAACTAAAAAACAGCCCCACCTGTAGGGACCACCTCACAATATTTATATTGCGGCCGCATCTTCGACGATGAAAAATGGCATTGCCGCTCCGGTGACATAAGTCTCAGGGACCAAAGGGACCGAATACCGACGATCATCATTCAAGGCAGGGCGATAGGCATCGGTCGCCTACATGAACGTCCCTGGATTGCGGTCAGTTAATCATCGATTAGAGGGCGAGTTTTCGTCTTTCAAAGAACATTTCATAATAAAAGTTGTTTAAGTAATTTGTGTCAGTTTCATTCAAGAAAACGCTAGAAGATGTTAGACAAATATCGAAGAGTTGTTGAGGTCATTGTAGGTCGTTCCTTGATCATTTGTTGGTAAACAACAATTTAATTGCGAGTCTGCGCGGCGCCAATGCGCACCTGCGCAACCATCATCATCAACAACAACAACAATAACAGCGGTACGAGGATCAAAGGCCCCGAATCAACCACGTGGTGGACGAAAGCACAAGAATCTCCAGCAACGTCCAGCGAGGGGGCTATCAGAACTGGGGCAATTCACGCTTTAGTCGACGTTCATCGCTCCCCACATCACCGTTCACCGCCGCAGGTGCGCATCTAAAGGGGAGTGCGCGCCGGGGGGGACAGATGCGGCGGCATCTCTTTGATGTTCGCGTTGCGCCTGCCTCATATTGTTTCCGGCTGCCGAGGACCTCTATTATGTAAACAACGCAAACGTTTGAAGTCGCCGATAGCCCTAACTGGTCGTAAAGTATCCCGCAAATGAGATGTACAGCGAAGGTCTCTTGGAGATATGCCACGCATCACGATCGTTTCTGTTTGCGCTAATTGCTTCAATTCCAATACAAACAAGAACGCGTGGTGAGAAACTTGTCCAAGACACCATAACATACTGAACAACTCCTAAAGTTTACTCTCAATGTTTGATAATTTACAAATAGATAATTCAAAATAAACCTTATGGGTATGACATGTATTGGTTGTATTTACAATAATTACAACTAATTAGGTTTTTTTATTTTTATTAAGGCATTAGTGAGTTTGAGTTACCCAACTTAAATTAAACTGGACATTGCAAATCAATGAATGCCCACAAATGAGAAGTTATTTTAGTTTCTTCGGTATACAGGTTGATGTGCAAATAAACATTGGCTAGCAAAAATATCTTTTATTCATAATTTTCAGAGAGATATAACTGTTACAGTCTTATGTGCAGCAAAACAATTTCGTTGAATTTGCCTTCAGTCGATGCGTTTAAATAATTACAACATTAAGATTTTATGGTCATCGTTAAAAAGTGGCCGACACAAAGAACCTGTGCCATCTCCTTATTCTTTCCAGCACAGATTTGGTCAACAATTACACCGGTTATCCAGATATCAACATATTACGAATGTATATAGTCGAATAAACAGCGGAATCTTGCCGACAGAAGATACCGCCGCCACTACCACTGCCGAATGAATCCTTTTCATATTTCTCTTTTGGGTGCGCATAATTCACAAAGTTTACTCTTGAAGAACGTGCTATAAAAGAATCTGCCTGAAGCATTTACAAACTAGTACCGCAGGATATAAAGGGGGTGATGGCAGTGGTGCGCACCCCCGCCGGGGGTAGTGGGGCTGCTATATAGCAGCGAATGATGGAGACGACGCCAGTTGGTTGTAAGGTGTTGGTGAGTGAGAGGTCTCAGTGACCGTATCCAGGTGAAGAAGGCGACCGCATGCAGACATGCGCGTCCTCGCACAGGTATGATAAAAAATAAATAAAACTTTTGATTTTATTGTGCCATATTTCGATAAGTAATTGGAATTACGTTCGTTTGGACACGTGCTGGCATCAAAGTCGGTGATTCATTAACTTTGGATGCAGCAACAAGATCAACAAGTGTATACCCAGCACTTGTTGTAAACATGTACGGTCAATATTTTAACATGATCATCTCACTGCAACCGTTACGCGACTCCTGCGGCCTCCTACCTTAACGATCTTTTTACAATTTAGAACAACAATAACTCGCGAAGAGTCGATACAACTTTTCACTTTTGTTTTTGATAATTTGAAAAAAAATATACGTATTAAACACCACAATTTTTTTAAACTATCACAGTATCAGTAAATCTTTACGAATTGAAGTCATGTAAAGTTGCCTCAAATCGACCCCAAAAATGTTATCTTTCCCTTGTAAATGACTGTCATAAAATCACCTGTTTATGTTTACTACCAATAAAACCAAACTTGACTTTTGTTGATCGACAACTAATAATCATCATCCTCTATCATTAGTACTACCCATTTTTCTAAAAAATGTAGAATTTACAATATTTAACATATAATACGACCAGTAGGACCACTATAGTAAAGAAGAGCAGGTTAACCACTTAATCCGACTAAAATTTACAATCCGCCAAAGTCACCTCTTTTATCACCTACAACAATAGAAAGGGTTTACACTATTTGAATAGGAAAAGAACATCCCACAAGGTCCAGGTAGTTTTTTGAGTAGAGTATTTTGAGGAAATGAATGCCGCTCAGTTTTTGATTTGAAATCATTTCCGTTCAAATATAATGATAAGAATGGGTTGTTCTATTCATTCATCGTAAAAGGACATTAATGACACTTTAATTATCTATACATAATGCAAGAGTTAATTACAATTTACGACTATTGACATATAGGATTTTAATAATAATCCTACCTAATGTTGGGTTTTGATTTTTTTTTAATTTTAAAATGTCCAAAGAAAGTTTCTCCTTATTCTCATACTTTGATAGCAGTTAAATTAGAAAGCAAATTTTATTTTTATTTAAAAAAAAATCTATTCCTTTTTATCCTATGATGATGATGATGACTCCTCTTTTGGAGGGCGCCCTATGACTGTATATATTGCTGTCTGATACTGTAGAAAATCTACTAAAATATAGGTAGAGAGTAGTTGTGAACAACGGAAGTGTCGGATCAAGTTGAGCCGATAGAGAATAAACAGCGGCTTTTACTTTGAGCGTTGTAATGAGAATCGCGACGAGACGTATTGTGCTAATTGCAAGATCAAACGGTGCGCCACAATGGTAAAATGCACGCGCCAATGATGAGGGACTTTACCACGAAACCAGTACATACGTTACATACGCATACATCCATTGTTGGAAAATTGATTTTCACTACAGCTCCCATAAGGTATAAGTTTGTAGCCTTCTTTTTTGTAGACCCTAAAATCTAACCTATTCAGTAATCAGTAGTACCTAATCGAAGGTATTTTATTTCTACTCTTTAGTGTAGAAGAAGCAGGTGTCCAATTTGGGCGCGCTTTACGCAAGATGAAATGTAATAAACCAACCCCCTTTGCATTGGACTAGGACATTGTTCAATTCTAGCATCAAAGAGGGCCGCGTGCAACCCAGCAGGAAACCCCAAATAAACCACAAAGCAATTGACGTTCTTTAATCGTAAATTGATCAATCGAACTCGATTCGAAAAATAAAACTTTGCAATGGCCGACTTGTCGGCAAGTCTTTGAGAGATTAAGATGAAAAGTCACGCATCAGATGTATTTCTATTGAGGCTCTCGCTTAACGCGGCATTGCACTGGGTCCTTTCTAAACACAGAACGCCGAAATCAGTTGCTTGTTGTTTCCTTTCGTCACTTGTGTATAGATGTTGTATGTTGTAGATTTAGGTCGGCGATTTATCGAAAGAAAGAGATAGAGAGTGGTGCGTGTGGGAAGCAGGTTCAGTTTCTTTGATCTTGCCGACAACACCAGTAGCCGATATGGATAAGTTGATCCCGCACCCATCTCCACATGGCTCGCCTTCCCCATTCAAACCAATTTCTACGCCTAATTAACTTAATCGCTTTCGAATTTTTACTTCGTTTTTCTTTAAGCCCGGTCAACATAAATCATATCATTTACGCATACGATCATTGAACGGGATATAGGAAATTGTCGTATCGGGAAGCTTTCAATGCTCAAAGGGTGTCTCCTGTCAAAATAGTAACTTTTACCAATCTGGTCCACATGAGATTTCTTCCAAACTTTTACATTTCAGTTCTGATCTCAAACAACTGCCGTTTACTTCGTACAATTTGTCATAAAACATAATGATTTTTTAATGAAAACTGTCTTCAGTCTTTCTTCAAAAAAAAAATTATGATTCCAGTCGAAGTGAGTTAAGTGACCATTAGAACGCGTCATCATAATAAATCATATCCTCCTCTCTCATGAACTTCGTGCCGACATTCAGAACCAATTAAAGTAATTAAAAGTGAAATGTACATTTTAAAATATTTTCTGTTATTAAACATAATTAAAAAGTAAATGAAACAGATTCGAATCTGTATTGGAAACCTGGAAGTGTTTCGATCATGAATCATTTTATGGCTCTCCAAATACGGTAGATAGTCATAGAGGTGTATTTGTTAACATTAGGGCAGGTCATGTAAGTGTAAATCAACCGACACTTAATTAAACATCATAGGGACTGACCTGTGTTTGTGATACGGTAGTTATGATAGCTATTACAAATCCAATTACAAACTAGCGATCTGATAAGCGATTAAGGGTCAATCTGGAACCGTCCCTTCAGATCTCGTAATCAAGTCGATATATAAATGCGAAATTTTCAATAATAAAGATTGAAAAGCAATAAATGTTAACTTAAATAGCTATAAATCTAGATTAGGTGAACTCCAAGGACAGTGAACGATATTTTCCGTGCCATTTTCGATTAGCCACAAATGATCGAATTTAATCTTTTTTTTTGTGTGTGTGTATGTCCTCACCTAATAGTTCGCGGTTTAGTCCCAAAATGATCACGAGAAATAGAATTTTTTCCCACATCGACAGAAACGAGAAAAAAAAAGAACACGAAATAAAAGAAATCTTTTCAAGTTGTTTGTTCCACTACAGAGTTAATTGTCGATAAATTATTGAAATTGTTCACCATTATGTAGTATCTCAAAGAAGCCGCCTCTTGTTGGAGATATATTGGTTGCATAATGTGAACCTGATGTGGCTCCTCACCTAAAACGGATAACACTTCAGTTCTGTTCCTTTTTTTTGCCTATTTTTCTCTGACAGATGGTCCTCCAAATTTGTCGTTTTCAACTAGGAGTCATACACTCTGCACAAGTGTTCGGGAGCTTCAATTTAGCGATTTCCATGAACTGCTAGAATTTTGTGCTTATTGTTAGATATAATGATGGAGATTGAAAACAACACCAAATTGAGCGGTACTATGTACGTTTAGTAAAAAGTTGTAGTACGGTGCCACACGGCATCAGTAGTTTTGCTGGAGGGGCAACTCAGAACTGCTGCCTGCCTGCCATAGCTAGAGATCCCTTTTGCCGACAGTAGCAGATAATAAGAGGCTTACCGACCTTTGAAGATGCCGACGAGCACCTACACTGTTTTTAAATTAAATTACTCATTTCATATTACCGCAGGTCATTCATTCAACAGCGGCACCATTCGGAAACCGAAACAAGTCTGATACAAACTATCAAATTTATTCAATACAACAACAACAACAACAACAACAACAACAATAACAGCAATATACGGATTCATGAATATGTCTATCATAGAAGAATGTGCCAAATTCAAAGTGTTTTTGACCTATTTCAAATTAGCCTGAATAAGCTCAATAAGCGTAAATATTCTTAAATTTATATTTTGGGGCACGGTTAAATGGAAGACACTTTTTGTTATGGATTTCCTAAATTTAAATAATAATACGACATCTGTAGCAAATACGCGAAACATACCTTGATTAGCAACCATGTTCCAGTTATAGCGACATGAAAATATCAAAGTTACCTAATAAAATGCCAGATTAATTCCAATCAATTAGTAAACAAGTTTGCAATATAAATTATGTTTAATTACAACATAATATTAATTAATTTACACGTACTCCATTTGATAGCATTTATCATTTCCGCATGAATAAGATAACTAAATCTTGCATTGATAACAATTGCAGAGGTTTATAGTTTCAATGTAATGACATAATTAGATGCAACTTAAAAGGACTATAGTTGTAAATTTATAAATAACTCTAAAATACTAGAGCCCGATTGAACGACTAAAAAGGTCCTGAATATACTAGATTACTGTTCTTTCGAAGGACTTTTTAAGGAGGTCTGTGAAATAAAACTGGAAGGATATATCGAAAGATTATTCGTCCTGATTCCTAATCCTGCATTTACTTCACAGCAAATACTTGATAAGTGAAGGATAATTCTAACAGATTACATTCCTCTTCACTAGATTCAAGTTGAGCTGTAAAGAGTGTCCTTAAATGTCTTATTAAAAATTACTAACAAGTAGATAGCTTATATTAAAGGCGCCTTAAATCGTATGTCCTACGATTACCACCCTTCTGGTTACTTTCTGTTTTTTAAAAATTATTTAGAACTTTGTTCAACATATTTCCAATATGATTCATGGTTGGGGTGCACAAAAAACTTTCCTCAAATTATACGGCTCAATTGTGAATCTAATTGATTTTGATTCATCTTTTTTTTTCCAGATCATTTCGTTATGGTTGGGTGTAACGGCTGCCTTCCCTAGAACAGCAAATATAGAAAGTGCTTTTAATACACCAATCTATACCAATACAATACAACGATATCACTATAAAGATCCAGAATTAAGGATAAATGATGAGACGAGAGCTTTAAAGAAAGTTTTTCTATCAAATAGATCGATCACTTGCAATGATGGTTCACAAGCAGGGTAAGTCTTAGGCAACACATAATACAAAAAAATCCCATATAGAAAAAGATGTTACGGAACTATCCAGAGGCGGACCTACCGTAAAGCCAATGAAGCTTAAGTTTTAGGACCCACAATGGGGAATGTTTACCTCCCACTTAAATGGTGGGAAATTGCACAATTGCTTCCACCATTTGAGTGGGGATAAAATTCGGTTTTGAACATAGGGTGCTTATACTTCTAACGTCTAGAGGGTACTAGTTGTTTTGAGCATTATAAAGGATATGTTGACAATGCTCAAACAGGTAGCACCCTCTAGACATTAGAAGTATAAGCACCCTATGTTCAAAACCAGAATTTTATCCCCACTCAAATGGTGGAAGAAATTGTGCAATTTCCCACCATTTAAGTGGGAGTAAACATTCCCCATTAAAAGGAACCCCAGAACTTTAGATTTCATAAAACAATAAATCTTCCCACCGGGGGCACGGGCGGGCACCCAGTACCTGGGGCCCGTCAAGAATATTGCCGTGTTTAATTAGAAAATTCTCAAATTTTTTTTGAACAAGGAACTTTCTCCTATTATTTTTGATCAATTGCTATTAATTAATGGACAGGCTTGTTATTTTCCTTCTAATTAAAACCTTTTTATTAAAAACCGACGCAAGTACTAATTTATGAGATAAATATGATTTTAATACGCATGAATAAATAATATAAAGAAAACCGCCGATTTATTTGTCAATAACAGCATGCCAATGTAAATTAATTCCGTACAGTGATTTTAAGCGACTTTTATTATTATTATTATTATTATTATTATTACTATTATTACATTGAATTAGTGGAGGTATATTTAACAAGACTCTTTATTATCTGTAGATTTTACCTAAGAAAATCGCACACAAGTAAGAAATGGATTATCTTTTTAGAAGGTGGATGGTACTGCTACGACCATCATAGTTGCAGGAATCGATGGTTAAGACAACGTCATTATATGACATCATCAAATTGGCCAGAAAGTCGTGACAGTAAGCCAAATCAATCTATTCAAAAATCAATTTTAACCCAAAGTGTTGTTTTTTTTGTGTCAAAAAGTCGGCGGCATTTTAAGTGGAAATATACAAGAGAATCCATTCTGGTGGAATGCTAATCATGTCTTCATTCCATATTGTACCAGTGATTCATGGAGTGGTACCAAACCACCATCACGTCGTGAAATGTTCAGTTTTATGGGTGCTTTAGTTGTTGAACAAGTTGTGAAGGATGTTGTCCCTTTAGGATTAGAGAATAGTACTGATTTAATGTTAACAGGAAGTAGTGCCGGTGGTACTGGTGTTATGGTTAATTTAGATCCAATTCGTGAATTATTACATGATCGAATGGGTTTAAAACAGATTGCTGTCAAAGGTGTTACTGATTCTGGATGGTTTCTGGATCGAACACCGTATGCACCTACTTTGAAACCAGCTGTAGATGCTATTCGAAAAGGTATGGCTTTGTGGCGAGGTAGAGTACCGAAACGATGCAAAGAGAATTATCCCGGAGAGCCTTGGAGATGCTATTTTGGATATCGTCTGTACCCTACATTGCAAAGTAAGCCCAATGAATCTTTTAAATTTACAACAAAATTGTAATAAAGATAATTGAAATACTGAAATATTTAATTGAAAGGGTCTGGTAAGAAAATTTTTTAATGCAATAAATATGCTCATACGTACAATGAATATGAAAAGTTATCCATTATGCAAATTTACAGCAAATAGGAATTGCATTTATAGCTTTCGTTTCTTTACAACAACAACAACAACAACAACAAACAAGTTTGTTAATTTTATACAGCCAGTTTTTTTGCCGATATTGCACATTTCATTAACATTTAAAATAGTTGCCAAATTAATTATGAAGACATTTACAAAAAGTTATTTCTATAATAAAATAAAACATAAATTTGACAAATTCACAATTTTCATTCGAATTTAATGGGCCAACTTGCAAATTTGCTTACTAATTCTAACAGGTCTTGTTTTTTGAATCCAACTATAAAGCAGTGCCGACGCGTGCCTAGTAGGCCACTTTGTGTGAAAAACATTTTGCTGTCCCTGTGTAAAAATCGTTTTTGCACCCCTGTTGTCCCCCAAAAACCAAGATGTTTAAAAAATGTATTCAAAAAAGGTTAACTTTTGATATGCTGTACGTAGTTGTTGTTAACTCGTCTTGGTCCCGAAGCCAAGTGAGTTTTGGGGCCACTGATAGTTTTTTAAACTTATTTGTTTTCGCACAAACTATGGAAAATGATTCGAAACGACAGTCAATTCCCCACGAGACTAAAGTACTCCAGTTCGGCTCTGCCAAAGTAATTATTATTATTTATCAGGTGACTTAGAGTAGTTTTCGTGAATACAGAATTTGCAAACCTTCTCCGATCAATGAAGCATTTATTTTCCAGTTTATTAAACTTCTCATCACCCACTAACGTAATGTAAATATATTCTAATGCGAATTGCCTTGCACTCTCTAGCATGCAAATTCCTACCAAAACAACGTAAAGAAATTATTTGACGCCTTTAGACAACATGATTTGAATTTTCATCAACCCCACAACGGAAGCACTTATGCATATAAAATTATGTAGACATTTGTGAATAATTCCGTGTATATTTAGTAATAATTCACCATTAGAGCTCATGATAGCATTTATCAACCTGTAGACTTTTTCATGAGTTTCTTCTCTGACGACCTTTAAAAGTGGATCTACCTGTAGTTGACTGAAAAATGGTCAATATTTATAAAAGTGG